>MU687037.1:42253-70117 GCA_026770625.1 Nicotiana glauca
GGGGGGGGGGGGGGGTTAATCGGGCTTATTCGGGAAGACGGTGACTTTAAACCTACAGTTACACTCACTCTTATTATGGTGCAGACGCAGTCGTCAGTCGAGGTTGAGGTAACAGCATCAGATCCATTTGAGGTTGAGGTAGCTCCATCTGCAACCGCACCTGTTCCATTTGAGGTAGACCTTTCACAGTGACAGTAGCAACCACACCTCCTTTCAATTCCAAGGTCATACCTTGGGATTACGTTGCTGAAGCCAGGCAAAAAGAAAAAGCAAAGATTGAAGAATCTGATGTCGCATAAGGAATGACCAGAACAGGAAGGATCTATACACCCGAACATTTGGGAGGATCGAGTAAGGAGGATGCTACTAAACAACCTGTCATTTAAACGGGAGGAAAGTATAGGCGAGATAATACTCCGTCATCGATCATTTAAACAAGACCCTCGCCCAAATATCCATCCTGTCACTATTGCAAAATTCATAGGCATATAAGAATGCTTTGATGAAAGTGTTAAATGAAGCTTATGTGCCCAACAATATCACTTGCAGAGAAATGGCCAACATGGTAGGGCAAGTGCTAAAGAGTCATAAAATCACCTTCCACGAGGATGAATTACTGCCTGAAAGGTTAAGTCACAATAGGGCACTACATATCACGGTTCAGTTTGAAAACAAATTCATTTCCAAGGTCCTAATAGACGGGGTTTCAAGCCTTAACATTTTTCCGTTAACTACTCTAAAACTATTGGGCAAAGATTTCCACAAGATACAGGCAGGAAGTATGAACGTGAAGATGGGTCTCAAAGGGCCACGATCGAGGATATTAACCTTTGCCTGCAGATGGGACCAACTTGGTTTGATGTTGAATTCCAAGTGCTTGTCATATAAACTACATACAATCTTCTGTTTGGTCTACCTTGGATACATGCTGCTGGGGCTGTGGCTTCCACACTACACCAGGTCGTGAAGTTCAAATGGAACCATCAAGAGGTGATCATTCACGGAGATGTAAGTAACCCCATTTACACCAGTCAAACTATCCCGGTTATCGACAATAGAAGAAGGCTAGGAGGGGAAACGTATCACCACATTAAACATGTCAATGCAGTTGAGAAAGACAAATGGTGGAGTAACAAAATAGAAAGCATACTAGCATGGCTAGGATATGAACCCGATAATGGGTTTGGGAAAAATCTCTAGGGAATTACTAAACCGATACAGCTGAAATGACATGTCACAACTTTCAGGCTCGGGTATCATTATACATGGAAAGAATATGGTGATTGGTCGCCTCGGTGACGTGGTCCCTATTACCCTCTCGAGCAACCAGTGCTGCATCTCGGCCAGACTTTTCATCAGGCCGATACAATATGGGGATCTGCAGAGGAAGAATCTTTGGATGGGTTGAGGAACCTGTTCCTAGAGGACGAGGATATGGATTGCATTGTGATAATTAAGGAGGAGAATGAGGAAGAAGTACTCACCATTCAGACTATGGAGAAGGGAGATGTTCTCAGGAATTGGGCTGCCACACCATCCCGAGCCCGCCGAGTCCCTGGGTAGCTTGGCATTTAGTCTAATTTATTTATATAGTTATGCTAGACATTTTAGATATTTTTAGTAAAAAAAATTTAAATACGCATTTTGTTTCAAAATAATTGTTCGATTCATGAGCCGTACTTGTTTCGGATATTTTAAAATTTAATCAATGCATTGCTATTTATTATTCATTATTATCTTTCACATTTTTCTTTCTACAATGTTATTATTACTTTTCCTGATGAACCCATGACTGTGATATGTAATGAGACAACGTAGCATAAGGATATTGACTTAGAAGAAGAGGATGAAATACCTGAGGAAATTTTTAAGGAGGTTTAGAACTTTGAGAATAAACCTAAGTCCAATCTGGACAAGACCAAAACAATCAATTTGGGAGATTCTGAAACCATCAAAGAGACTCACATAAGAATTCACCTATCACTGCCAGAGAAGGAAGAGTACATTCGTTTCCTGAAGGAATATGAGGACATATTTGCATGGTCATATGATGACATGACCAGTCTGAGCATGTCCATAGTGGCTCACAAGTTATCTACCAATCCAATGTGTCCGCTAGTAAAGCAAAAACTCAGAAAGCTCAAGACAGACATGAGTCTGAAAATCAATGAGGAAGTCACGAAGCAGATCAAAGCCAAAGTCCTCAGGGTAGTTGAGTACCCAACCTGGTTAGCCAATATTTTACTAGTTCCGAAGAAAGATGGGAAAGTCAGGGTGTGTGTTGACCATCGGGATTTAAACAGAGCAAGTCCCAAGGACGATTTTCCACTACCAAATATACACATCTTGATCGACAATTGTGCCAAGCATGAACTCCAATCCTTTGTAGATTGCTTCGCGGGTTATCACCAGATATGGATGGATGAAGAAGACGTAGAGAAAAAAGCCTTCATCACACCGTGGGGAGTATACTGCTACAAGATGATGCCATTCGGTCTAAAAAACGTTGGGGCTACTTACATGAGAGCCATGACAACCATCTTCCATGATATGATACACAAAGAAATAGAGGTGTATGTTGATGATGTCATCGTCAAATCCAAGAGGGTCGCAGATCACATAGCAGACTTGAGAAAATTCATTAACAGGCTAAGGAGGTACAATCTAAAACTGAACCCCGCAAAATGTGCATTCGGGGTTCCCGTAGGAAAGCTATTGGGATTCATCATCAGCCGCTGAAGAATTGAGTTGGACCCGTTCAAAGTTAAGGCTATCCAAGAATTACCACCACCAAAGAGCAAGAAGGACGTGATGAGCTTCCTAGGACGCCTCAACTACATCAGCCGTTTCATAGCACAATCAACAGTTATATGTGAACCCATCTTCAAAATGTTGAGGAAAGACGATAAGACGAGTTGGACCGAAGATTGTCAGAATGCTTTTGACAAAATCAAGGAATACCTGTCCACACCACCAGTCCTAGTCCCGCCAGAACTCGAGAGACCTTTGCTACTCTATCTTTCGGTATTAGATGGGGCTTTCGGATGTGTTTTGGGACAACATGACGAGACAGGAAGAAAAGAGAAAGACATATACTACTTGAGTAAGAAGTTCACACCTTATTAAGCATGATACTCCCTGCTGGAACGTACTTGTTGTGCTTTGACCTGGACAACTCAGAAATTGAGGCATTACATCTGTGCCTATACCACATACCTCATATCTAGGATGGACCCTCTGAAGTACATCTTCAGAAGCCCATGCCAACCAGGAAGTTAGCTAAATAGCATATATTGTTAAGTGAGTTCGACATCATCTATGTAACTCAGAAGGCAGACAAAGGGCAAACTGTCACGACTCGGATTTCCCGCCCTCGGGAGTCGTGATGACGCCTACTAATGAGAGCTAGGCAAGCCAAATTTAATTACCTTTTTATTAATAACCTAATCTCTTTTAACCATTAACGACAATAATGCAAAAGCAACAAAATATAAATAATTAAGCGGAAGTATTTATGTTATATAAAATTGAATAGAAATACGGAAAATTCAATATAATCCTCTAGCCAAGATTGGTGTCACGGTTTCACAAACGGTCAAAGAATACTACACATAAAGGTCTGAAAGAAATAAACTCGACACTGTCTCCGGAAATACATGAAAGAGACAGGAATATAGAAGAAAGGAGACGCCAAGGCCTGCGAACGCCTGCAAGGCTGCCTCGGGTCTCGCTGGACTGAAAGCCTGCTCCCACACTACTGATGCTGCTGTCTGAAGCCTGGATCTGTGCAAAATAGCACAGAGTGTAGTATCAGCTCAACCGACCTCATGTGATGGTAACTGCCTAGCCTAACCCCGGAGAAGTAGTGACGAGGCTAGGACCAGACCACCAAATAAACCTGTGCAGATATATATACAAGAACAATGGAGACGTAGCAAGAAAAAAACAATTTAAGCTGGGGAAGGGAGCATGCTTCAGGGGCAACAGTTAGAAATAGAATTTCAGGAATATTAAAGCGTACTTCTACAATTTAACTTCTACTAGTAAATGAAGAGATAAGGCAACTTTTATATTCAACTCATCTTGTTGCAGGCATACAACCCAATCCCATTTCTCAATATCTCGTGGTAGGCGTACCACCCGCTCCCATTTCAAAATTTACTCTAACCAATGCAACAATTAATACAATTTCATAAGACAACAAATACACAAAATTTATGATTCACTAAGGAAAACAAATAATGACAAATGGAAATTAATTATGGATTATGAAGGGGCAATTAGGCAATTTAGTAATTAATATGTTGAATGTCACGTAGCAATTAAGTCACATAAATATGTAGCAATTAAGGCATAAATTCAAGACATAACGTTGCGCAAGGACACCTTGGTTCAATAATAACAAGTAACACGAAAAGGGGAATGTCAACATAAAGAAACACAGAAATAGTGGAAAAAGACATTTAATGCGCTTGAATTGATAACAACGAGAAATCATGGCAAACTGCAATAAGTGCACGGCATCACCCTTCGTGCTTTTACTCTCATCCTCACCAAGAAATGATATCATAAAATGTGCACGGCATCACCCTTAGTGCTTTTACTCTCTTTCCTCACATATAATCAATAGAATCGGCACGGAATGGCACATCGTGCGGCACGGCATCACCCTTCGTGCTTTACTCTCTTTTGCTCACAATAAGCAAACAAAGAACGACATCACCCTTCGTGCATTACACTCTTTCCTCACAAGAAACAAACAATGCATGGCATCACCCTTCGTGCTTTACACTCTTCCTCACCCAATCAACAATCACAAACAAGGGCAAGGGAATACCAAAACAATTATGGAAATCCCGGCAAGGGTACACAAAAAAACAATTAAAAACCCGGTGAGGGTACAACATAAATAATCTCAACGTCCCGGCAAGGGAAAATATTCAATAATCAACCACGTCCCGACAAGGGAATAAATCGTTAACTATTTCTCTTTCGTTCACTTTCACCTCATGGTTCACATTTATCACTCGAGCCTATGCTCCGAGATTTACTTATCTCATATACCTTCACAATTTGTATTTCAACTCGGGCCAACGCTCCACGAAGTTTAAAACTCACAATTTCCTTTCACAAGCTCTTTAAAACATATAGAAGTCATCAATTAAGCATGGAAGGCATACCAACAACCAAACTATTCGCAAAATAAGGACTCACGGTCATGCTAGACACCAATGTATAAATACTCGTCATCATGCCTATACATCATACTCGACAATTAGCAAGTAGCAAATAAGACTCAACTCTTATTCCCTCAAGCTAGGGTTAAAACAAACACTTACCTCAACTTCCACGGCCAAATCAATCCACAACAACCGCTTTCCCTATCGAATTCGGCTCCAACTCAATCAAATATATACAATAATGACTTCATAATATCAATATATGCTAAACAAATAGAACCCAATGTCTAATTATAGATTTCCAAGCTTTCTTTCCAAAAATCCCAAAATCGCCTCCGGGCCCGCTTGGTCAAAACACAAGGTTCGGACCAAAATTAAATCCCCCATTCACCCACAAGCCCGAATATATTAATTTATTCTCAAATTCGACCCCAAAATGAGGTCTAAATCAAGAAATGTAAAAAGCCCTAACTCTACCCTTTTCCCCTAATTTCTACCCTAAATTACATGTTTTAGGCTTAGGAATTCAACAATTATTGATGGAAAATGAAGAAAACGAGTTAAGATTTACTAACCCAAAAAGTTTTGGTGAAAGGGAGCTTCAATGGACGCCTAAAGACCTTGGAGAAGAAGGAGCTCATGTGTTTTTACGAAAATCCCGCAATACACTGATTCTGGAAATTAAAATATAACTGGGAAAAATTTGCCCTTTGCGTTCACGTAAAGAAGGTCGCGTTCGCGAAGGGTGAACTTGGCAGACCATCGCGTTCACGATGGGAGGAGTGCGAACGCAAAGAGGAAAGGATGGGGGGTCCAGGACTTGATCTACGCGTACGCGTTAGTACTGATGCGAACGCGATGAAGGGATTTACAAGGCTACGCGAGCGCAAAGGTGTTAGTGCGAACGCGAAGAGGAAAATTAGGTTGAGTCCCCCAGGGGCAGATGACTCTATGCGAATGCGATGAAGGAAAGGTCTGAAGCTTCGCGAACGCGTGAAAGGCTTTGTGAATGCAAAGAAGAAGGGACCTGCAGTTGCTGAAGCGAAAAACCTCCAATCCTCCTAAGTCCGAAACTACTCCAAAACACTTTTGAAACACTCCCGAGCCCTCGGGGCTCCTAACCAACCACATTCACTAACTCAAAAACATCCTACGAATTTAACCGTGCGATCAAATTGCCAAAATAACATAAAAAATAATGAATCAAACCTCAAAATCACTAGTTTTTCTTCAAACTTCATAAACTTTCAAATTTAGAGTTTTAAATCCGAAACACGTCAAACGACGTCCGATTTCAACCAAACTTAACAGAAATATCTTAAAACACATATAAGACATGCACCGGGCGCCACAACCAAAATAAGGGCCCGATACCAACACGTTCTAATTAATTTTCATTTAGATTTTCTTAATAAATTTCAGAAAAAAATTTCACACAAAAATTCACTTCTCGGGCTTTGAACCTCGGAATTTGATTCCGGGCATACGCCCGAGTCCCATGTTTTTCTACGGACCCTCCGAGATCGTCAAATCACGGGTCCGGGTCCGGGTCCGTTTGCCCAAAATGTTGACCGAAGACAAATTTAATCAATTTAATATCAAAATTTAACATTTTTCTCATAGAATTCATATTTAAGCTTTCCAGTTACGCGCCCGGACTGCGCACGCAAATCGAGGCAACCCCAAATGAGGTTTTCAAGGCCTTGGAAGCATGGAATAAATAGGAAAACATGTGATGACCCCTCTGGGGTAGTCACATTCTCCACCTCTAAAATAATAGTTCGTCCTCGAACGGACAAAAGAAAGAAGTGCCTGAGTCGGGGAAAAGATGAGGATAACGACTCCGCATATCAGACTCAGACTCTCAAGTCGATGCCTCAGGAGGCTGACCTCTCCACTGAACACGGACGGAAGGAAAACTCTTGGATCAACCGACAAACCTGCCGGTCCAGAATAGCTACCGGCTCATCCTCATAAGACAAGTCCTTGTCGAACTGGATGGTGCTAAAATCTAACACGTGGGATGGATCACCGTGATACCTCCGAAGCATGGATACATGAAAAACTGGATGCACGGCCGATAAGCTAGGCGGCAATTCAAGTCTATAAGCCACCTCTCCCACTCAATCAAGAATCTCAAACGGACCAATGAACCTAGGGCTAAACTTGCCCTTCTTCCCAAATCTCATTACGCCTTTCATAGGCGCCACTTGGAGCAATACCCGCTCACCAACCATGAAAGATACATCTCGAACCTTACGATCTGCATAGCTCTTTTGCCTAGAATGAGCTGAACGAAGCCTATCTTGAATGATCTTCACCTTGTCCAAGGCCTCCTGAACCAAATATGTACCCAACAACCGAGCCTCTCCTGGCTCAAACTATCCAACTAGAGACCGACACCGCCTACCATATAAAGCCTCATACGGAGCCATCTGAATGCTCGACTGGTAGTTGTTGGTGTAGGCAAACTCCGCTAAAGGCAAGAACTTATCCCACGAACCTCCAAAGTCAATAACACAAGCTCGAAGCATATCCTCTAGAATCTGAATAGTCCGCTCGGACTGACCGTCCGTCTGGGGATGAAATATTGTGCTCAACTCAACCCATGTGCCCAACTCTCGCTGAACTGCTCCCCAGAAGCGCGAGGTAAACTGCGTTCCCTGGTCTGAATGATAGATGCATGCACACCATGAAGGCAAACAATCTCTCGGATATAAGTCTCAGCTAATCTCTCAGAAGAATAGGAGACTGCCACAGGAATGAAATGCTGACTTAGTCAGCCTATCAACAATAACCCATACTGCATCGAACTTCTTCCGAGTCAACAGAAGCCCAATAACAAAATCCATAGTAATTTGCTCCCACTTTCACTCGGGAAGCTCAATCCTCTAAAATAAACCACCAGGCCTCTGATGCTCGTACTTAACCTGCTGACAATTCAAACAACGAGCCACATATGCTACAATATCCTTCTTCATTCTATGCCACCAATAATGCTACTGCAAATCCTGATACATCTTCGCGGCGCTCGGATGAATAGAGTACCTGGAACTATGGGCCTCCTCTAAAATCAGCTCTCGAAGCCCATCCACAATGGGCACACAAACTCGCCCCTGCAATCTCAAAACTCCATCCGCATCTAAGGTAACCTGCTTGGCACCTCCTCACTGCACCGTGTCTCTAAGGACACACAAATGGGGATTATCAAACTGCCGATCACGGATATGCTCCAATAATGAAGAACGAGCGACTGTGCAAGCTAACACACGACTGGGCTCAGAAATATCCAGTCTCACAAACTGATTGGCTAAAGCTTGAACATCCAAAGCAAGCGGCCTCTAACTGACCGAAATATAAGCAAGACTGCCCATGTTGGCTGACTTCCTACTCAAAGTATCGGCCACTACATTGGCGTTCCCCGGATGATAAAGGATGGTGACATCATAATCCTTCAACAACTCCAACCACCTCCTCTGCCTCAAATTCAACTCATTTTTCTTGAACAAGTACTGAAGACTCTTGTGATCAGTGAACACCTCATACGCCACGCCATACAAATAATGCCTCCAGATCTTTAATACGTGAACAATGGCTGCCAACTCTAGATCATGCACTGGATAGTTCTCTCATGAATCTTCAACTGTCTCGAAGCATAGGCAATGACCTTGCCATCCTGCATTAACACTGCTCCAAGCCCAATACGGGAAGCATCACAATAGACTGTATAGGGCCCTGAACCTGTGGGCAAAACCAACACTGGTATCGTAGTCAGAGTTGTCTTGAGCTTCTGAAAGCTCGCCTCACACTCATCCGACCATCTAAACTGGGCACCATTCTGGGTCAATCTGGTCATCGGGGCTACAATAGATGAAAATCCCTCCACAAACCGTTTATAGTAGCCTGCCAACCCCAAGAAACTCTGAATATTTGTAGCTGATGCTGGTCTAGGCCAGTTCTTGACTGCCTCAATCTTCTTCGGGTCCATCTGAATACCCTCTGCTGATACAACATGACCCAAAAATACAACTGAACTCAACCAGAACTCACACTTGGAGAACTTGGCATATAACTGACATCACTCAGAGTCTGGAGAACCACTCTAAGGTGTTGCTCGTGCTCCTCCTGGCTGCGGGAGTATATCAATATATCATCAATGAACACTATCACGAATGAATCTAAATAAGGCCTGAACACTCGGTTCATCAAGTCCATGAAAGCTGCTGGGGCATTTGTCAACCTGAATGACATAACCAAGAACTCATAATGCTCATATCGAGTGCGGAAAGATGTCTTAGGGACATTGGATGCCCTAATCCTCAACTGATGGTACCCGGGTCGCAAGTCAATCTTGGAGAATACCCTGGTACCCTAAAGCTGGTCGAACAAATCATCAATCCTCGACAGTGGATAATTATTCTTGATCGTTACCTTGTTCAATTGCCGGTAATCAATACACATCCTCATTTACCCATCCTTCTTCTTGACAAATAATACCGGAGCACCCCAAGGAGACACACTGGGTCTAATGAAACCCTTCTCAAGCAAATCCTGCAACTGCTCTTTTAAATCCTTCAACTCCGGCGGGGCCATAATAGAAATGGGTTGAGTGATCGAATTCAGATCAATGCATAAATCAATGTCTATGTCGGGTGGCATACCCGGCAGGTCTGAAAGAAAAAACATCAGGGAACTTACAAACAACGGGCACAGAATCGATAGAGGGAACCTCAGCACTGGAATCCCGAACATAAGCTAAATAAGCGAACCACCCCTTCTCGACCATACGCTGAGCCTTCACATATGATATGACACTGTGGGTAGAATTCTCTCTCCACTCTAATCGAGGCATACCCGGTAAAGCTAAGGTTATCGCCTTGGCATGGCAGTCCAAGACAGCATGATAGGGTGACAACCAGTCCATCCACAATATAATATCGAAGTCAACCATGTCCAACAGCAACAAATCTACTCGAGTCTCAAGACCTCTAATCACCCCAATACTAGAACGATGGGCTCGATCGACCACAATAGAACCTCCCACCGGTGCAGACACATAAACAGGAACACTCAATGAATCAGTAGGCATAACCAGATATGGCGCAAAATAAAAGCGAAGCTTCTCTACCACAAACCAGAACAATAACTGCACCTCCACCTCTAATACCTTTACCTCACCCTCTCTACCTCCACCTCTAATACTTTTACCTGTACAAAGCCTCCAAAGACATAGCTGATCTACCACCGCTCCGCTACTGCTCGGCTAAAGAAGTGGTACATGACCTCGCCATTCACGAAAGGACAAGAGTAAAGGTTTCAATTTAGCACTAAGAGAACAAAAATCGCATGATAGGAAAGAATATAAGTGAAACTTTTTCCTAGCTCTTTAGCCTCTGAGGGATAAATACAAACGTCTCCGTACTAATCCCTCACACTCTACTAATCTTGTCTGTGAATTGTGAGACCATATAACCTAGAGCTCTGATACCAACTTGTCACGACCCGGATTTCCTACCCTCGGGAGTCGTGATGGCGCCTACTAATGAGAGCTAGGCAAGACAAGTTTAATTACCTTTTTATTAATAACCTAATCCTTTTTAACCATTAACGTCAATAATGCAAAAGCAACAAAATTTAAATAATTAAGCGGAAGTCTTTATGTTATATAAATCTGAAAAGAAATGCAGAAAATTCAATATAAGCCATTACCCAAGACTGGTGTCACAGTTTCACAGACGGTCTAAGAATACTACACATAAAGGTCTGAAAGAAATAAACTCGACACTATCTCCGAAAATACATGAAAGAGACAGGAATATGGATGAAAGGAGACGCCAAGCCCTGCGAACGCCTGCAAGGCTACCTCGGGTCTCGCTGGACTGAAAGCCTACTCCCACACTAC
This sequence comes from Nicotiana glauca, assembly GCA_026770625.1. Lineage (NCBI taxonomy): Eukaryota > Viridiplantae > Streptophyta > Magnoliopsida > Solanales > Solanaceae > Nicotiana > Nicotiana glauca. Next base: position 53,336 of record MU687037.1, read on the forward strand.
TGTTGATGTTGCCCGAAGCCTGGATCTGTGCGAAATAGCAAAGAGTGTAGTATCAGCACAACCAACCCCATGTGCTGGTAAGTGCCTAGCTTAACCCCGGCGAAGTAGTGACGAGGCTAGGACCAGACCACCAAATAAACCTGTGCAGATATATATATACAAGAACAACGGAGACGTAGCAAGAAAATAACAATTTAAGCTGGGGAAGGGAGCATGCTTCAGGGGCAATAGTTAGAAATAGAATTTCAGGAATATTAAAGTGTACTTCTACAATTTAACTTCTAGCAGTAAATGAAGAGATAAGGCAACTTTTATATTCAACTCATCTTGTTGCAGGCGTGCAACCCAATCCCATTTATCAATATCTCGTGGTAGGCGTACCACCCGCTCCCATTTCAAAATTTACTCTAACCAATGCAACAATTAATACAATTTCATAAGACAACAAGTACACAAAATTTATGATTCACTAAGGAAAACAAATAATGACAAATGGAAATTAATTGTGGATTATGAGGGAGGCAATTAGGCAATTTAGTAATTAATATATTGAATGTCACGTAGAAATTAAGTCACATAAACATCTATCAATTAAGGCATAAATTCAAGACATAACGTTGCGCAAACCTTGGTTCAATAATAACAAGTAACACAAAAAGGGGATTGTCAACATAAAGAAACACAGAAATAGTGGAAAAAGACATTTAATGCGCTTGAACTGATAACAACGAGAAATCATGACAAACTGCAATAAGTGCACGACATCACCCTTCGTGCTTTTACTCTCATCCTCACCAAGAAATGATATCATAAAATTTGTACGGCATCACCCTTCGTGCTTTTACTCTCTTTCCCACATATAATCAATAGAATCGGCACAGAATGGCACATCGTGCGGTATGGCATCACCCTTCGTGCTTTACTCTCTTTTCCTCACAATAAGCAAATAATGCACGGCATCACCCTTCGTGCTTTACACTCTTTTCTCACAAGAAACAAACAATGCACGGCATCACCCTTCGTGTTTTACACTCTTCCTCACTCAATCAACAATCACAAACAAGGGCAAAGGAATAACAAAACAATCATGGAAATCTCGACAAGGGTACACAAACAAACAATTTAAAACCCGGTGAGGGTACAACATCATTAATCTCAACGTCCCGGCAAGGGAAAATATTCAATAATCAACCACGTCCCGACAAGGGAACAAATCATTAACTCTTTCTCCTTCGTTCACTTTCACCTCATGGTTCACATTTATCACTCGAGCCAATGCTCCAAGATTTACTTATCTCATATACCTTCATAATTTGTATTTCAACTCGAGCCAATGCTCCACGAAGTTTAAAAATCACAATTTCCTTTCACAAGCTCTTTACAACATATAGAAGTCATCAATTAAGCATGGAAGGCATAACAACAACCAAACTATTCTAAAAATAAGGACTCACGGTCATGCTAGACACCAATGTATAGATACTCGTCATCATGCCTATACATCGTACTCGACAATTAGCAAGTGGAAAATAAGACTCAACTCTTATTCCCTCAAGCTAGGGTTAAACCAAACACTTACCTCAACTTCCACGGCCAAATCAATCCACAACAACCGTTTTCCCTCTCGAATTCGGCTCCAACTCAATCAAATATATACAATAATGACTTCATAATATCAATATATGCTAAACAAATCAAACCCAATGTCTAATTATAGATTTCCAAGCTTTCTTTCCAAAAATTCCAAAATCGCCTCCGGGCCCGCTTGGTCAAAACACGAGGTTCGAACCAAAATTAAATCCCCCATTCACCCACAAGCCCGAATATATTAATTTGTTATCAAATTCGACCCCAAAATGAGGTCTAAATCAAGAAAAGTAAAAAGCCCTAACTCTACCATTTTCCCCTAATTTCTACCCTAAATTACATGTTTTAGGCTTAGGAATTCAACAATTATTGATGAAAAATGAAGAAAACGAGTCAAGATTTATTAACCCAAAAAGTTTTGGTGAAAGGGAGCTTCAATGGACGCCTAAAGACCTTGGAGAAGAAGGAGCTCGTGTGTTTTTATGAAAATCCCGCAATACACTGATTCAGGAAATTAAAATATAACTGGGCAAAATTTTCCCTTTGCGTTCGCGTAACGAAGGTCGCATTCGCGAAGGGTGAACTTGGCAGACCATCGCGTTCACGATGGGAGGAGTGCGAACGCAAAGAGGAAAGGATGGGGGGTCCAGGACTTGGTCTCCGCGAACGCGTTAGTACTGATGCGAACGCGATGAAGGGATTTACAAGGCTACGCGAATGCGAAGGTGTTAGTGTGAACGCGAAGAGGAAAATTAGGTTGAGTCCGCTAGGGGCAGATGACTCTATGCGAACGCGATGAAGGAAAGGTCTGAAGCTTCGCGAACGCGTGAAAGGCTTTGCAAACGCGAAGAAGAAGGGACCTGCAACTGCTGAAGCTAAAAACCTGCAATCCTCCTAAGTCCGAAACTACTTTGAAACACTTCCAAAACACTCCCGAGCCCTTGGGTCGCCTAACCAACCACATTCACTAACTCAGCAACATCTTACGAACTTAACTGTGCGATCAAATCGCCAAAATAACATAAAAACAATGAATCAAACCTCAAAATCACTAGTTTTTCTTCAAACTTCATAAACTTTCAAATTTAGAGTTTTAAGTCTGAAACACCTCAAACGACGTCCGATTTCAACAAAACTTCACAGAAATATCTTAAACCACATATAAGACCTGCACCGGGCACCGAAACCAAAATCCGAGCCTGATACCAACACGTTCTAATCAATTTTCATTTCAATTTTCTTAATAAATTTCAGAAAAACAATTTCACACAAAAATTAATTTTTCGGGCTTGGAACCTCGGAATTCGATTCCGGGCATACACCTGAGTCCCATATTTTTCTACGGATCCTCTGGGACCATCATATCACGGGTCCGAGTCCGTTTGCTCAAAATGTTGGCTGAAGTCAAATTTAATCAATTTAATGTCAAAATTTAACATTTTTCTCACAGAATTCATATTTAAGCTTTCCGGCTACGCGCCCGGACTGCGCACACAGATCGAGGCAGCTCCAAATGAGGTTTTCAAGGCCTCAGAAGCATGGAATAAATAGGAAAATAGGTGATGACCCCTTTGGGGTCGTCACACAAGCAATGGTAGACCATCTTGCTGAAGATCCTGTGGGAGGAGAATACGAACCACTAAAACCATATTTTCCTGATAAAGAGGTATCATTCGTAGGAGAGGACATTGCTGAATTTTATGAAGGTTGGAGAATATTCTTCGATGGAGCTGCAAACTTCAAAGGAGGGGGCATCAGAGCAGTTTTGGTATCAAAAATAGCTCAACATTACCTCGTATCCGCAAAGCTTAGGTTTCCATGCACCAATAACATGGCAGAATACAAGGCTTGCAACATGGGGCTCGAGCTAGCCATCGATATAAATATACAAAAGCTACTGGTAATCGGTGATTCGGATCTTTTGGTACATCAGGTTCAAGGAGAATGAGCTACGAAGAACATCAAAATACTGACATACTTGTCTCATGTGCATTAACTAATGAAGAGATTCACAAAGATAGAATTCAAACATGTGCCCAGAATTCAAAATGAGTTCGCAGATGCACTGGCCACCTTATCATCAGTGATACAGTATCCAGACAAGAATTTCGTCGATCCCATAATGGTGAAAATCCATAACCGGCCAACTTACTATGCTCGTGTTGAAGAAGAAATGGATAGAAACTTTGGTTCCACGACATCAAAGAATATATGGAAAGAAGATAATATCCAGAGCAAGCAAACCATATTCATAAACGCACAAACCATATTCATAAACGCACTCTGCAGAGGCTATCTAATCACTTCTTCCAAAACGGAGGGACATTGTATAGAAGAACTCCTGATCTGGGGTTGTTAATGTGTGTTGATGCAAATAAGGCTTCCAGATTTCTTGAGGAGATGCATGCCAGAACTTGTGGACTACATATGAATGGTTTTGTCCTAGCCAAGAACATACTCAAAGCTGATACTTTTGGATGACCATGGAAAAGGATTGCATCCGGTATATACAAAAATTCCACTAGTGCTAGGTACATGCATACATGATAAAGGTGCCACCAAACGATCTCAATGAAACAAGTTCCCCTTCCTTTGTCGCCTGGGAATGGATGTCATCGGTCCGATCGAGCACACTACTTCAAATGGGCATAGGTTCATTTTAGTGGCCATTGACTACTTCACAAAATGGGTAGAGGCTGCATCCTACAAAGTTGTAACTAAGAAAGTCGTCGAAGACTTTGTCAAGGATCGTATTGTTTGCCGATTTGGAGTTCATGCGTCCATTATTATTGATAATGCTGCCAACTTCAATAGTGACCTAATGAAATCCATATGCGAAACCTTCAAAATCAAGGTAAAAACTCTACAACATACAGGCCTTAAATGAATAGAGTTGTGGAAGCTGCTAAGAAGAACATCAAAAAGATACTAAGAAAGATGGTGGAAAACCACAAACAATGGCCCGAGATTTTCCCTATTAGGGTATCGCACTATGGTCCGCACATCGACTAGGGCAACTCCTTATTTACTGGTTTATGGTACTGAAGTTGTCATTCCAGCTGAGGTAGAGATTAATTTTTTAAGAATCATATAGGAAGCCGAACTTAGTGATGTAGAATGGATAAGTAGCCACTAACTGGCCTTTATAGATGCAAAAGAATAAATGCAGTATGTCACGGTCAGCTTTATCAGAACAGAGTGTCAAGAGCTTTTAACAAAAGGGTCAAACCAAGACAATTTGCACCGGGATAGTTTGTGCTGAACAAGATCTTCCCGCATCAAGATGAATCCAAAGGGAAATTCTCTCCCAACTGGAAAGGTCCTTATATGGTTAACCAGGTGCTAATAGGAGGAGCACTCATACTTGCAAAAATGGATGGAGAAGTTTGGCCGAAACCAATCAATTCAGACGCAGTCAAGAGATACTATGTTTAGATTGTTTACATTCCTTCATATGATGTAACTGAACTACGCTTGACCTGATTCCCATTTAAGAGGGGATGCGTAGGCAGCCCTATGGGTTCGGTCATATCTTAATTAAATCTTTATGTCCCCAGCACCAGAAACTGGGCAGAATTTTGAGGAGGGCCTTCAAAATTCTGGAGCAAGTCCAGTCAATGCCATCATATGCCAGACAGTCAGAAATTGGTTAAGAAATTGGGGAAGAATTTTGAGAATGGTTCTTAAAATTCCAGAGAAGGTTCAACAAGTTTCATCACACGTAAAATGACCAAAGGATCATTTACCAAACTGGGGTAGAATTTCGAGGAGGACCCTCAAAATTCTAATACAAGAAAGCTGCAATGTCTCTGAAATGTGTTACAGTCATTAGTTCATCTAAAATTACTTGATATTTCACTATGTTTTCTAAAATAACTCTATTTTCATCAATAAGTGCATATTTTTGAAAGCTCTATTTCCGTGACAGCCAGGTGTTACCCAGGACAACTCAAATATAGGCCTCCAGAATGAAGCAAAGCACAACCAGCAGTTGAAGGCACGAACCAACCTCCCCTTGCAAAACTCACGATTTTTCTTAGGATACAGGAATAAGGAATAACCACAAGTATGTGTGCCTTAAAATCATTACCTTCATAACAAGCGGACCGCCCGACACAAATATGTCTCCAGCTAAGACACATCCTACTCATATTTGCCACATGTTTATTGCATGAGGCTAAGCATTGTCTTTTCCTTGCATGAGACTAAGCCTTGTCTCGAATCTTGCACGAGGCTAAGCCTTTCCTCCACATTTACATAAGGCTATAGTTGCCTTCCCATTGCATGAGACTAAGCTCTGTCTTAAATCTTGCATGAGACTAAGCCCTGCCTTCATATTTGCATAAGGTTAAGCGTTGCCTTCTCCTTGCATGAGACTAAGCCATGTCTCCAATTTTGCATGAGGGTAAGCCCTACCTCCCTATCTACATGAGACTAAGCCCTGTCTTAGGTCTTGCATGAGGCTAATTCATGCCTCAGTATTTACATAAGGCTAAGCGTTGCCTTCCCCTTGCATGAGACTAAGCCTTGTCTCAAATCCTGCATGAGGCTAAGCTATGCCTCTACATTTGCGTAAGTCTAAGCATTTCCTTGTCCTTGCATGAGACTAAGACCTATCTCGAATCTTGCATGATACTAGGCCTTGCCTCCATATTTGCATAAGGCTAAGCGTTGTTTTCCCATTCCATGAGACTAAGACTTGTCTCAAATCTTGCATGAGGCTAAGCCCTGCCTCCATATTTACATAAGTCTAAGCGTTGCCTTCCCCTCGCATGAGACTAATCCCTGTCTCCAATCTTGCATAAGACTAAGCCTTGCCTCCATATCTGAATAAGGCTAAGCGTTGCCTTCCTCTTGCATGAGACTAAGCCATATCTGAAATCTTGCATAAGTCTAAGCCCTGCATAAGGCTAAGAGTTACCTTCTCCTTTCATGAGACTAAGCCATATCTCCAATTTTTCATGAGGCTAAGCCTTGCCTCCCTATCTACATGAGACTAAGACCTGTCTCATGTCTTGCACGAGGCTAAGCCTTGCCTCTGTATTTTTATAAGGCTAAGCATTGCCTTCTCATGGGACTAAGAATTGTCCCTCCCTGTATAAATATTGCCCTATTCTAAACTTGGCACTATATTCTTCCCTCGGGCTAATCTCTGCCCTCAAACTCCGCGCAAGTGTAATATTTGCCTTACTATCACTTTTGGCATCATATATTTGCACTTCATAGCCAAACTATCCAAAGGCTTCATAGTCCGAAGGCATCATCCTCACAGCCTAAAGACATCATGCCATGGACTAAGGATCCCTCAAACTTGCATATCATTATTCAAAGGTTTCATGGTTCAGAGGCACCATTCTCATGGCCCGAAAACATCATTTCATTGCTTGCAAATCTCCTAATTCATGGCCCGGGACGTCATGGTCTAAGGATATCATACTCACCATCCAAAGACAACCTTTCATGGTCTAAAGGGAACTTGTATCATGTTTAAATTTTTGCAGTAATTTATATACTTGCATCCATCATCTTTTAAGTTTTGCAAGAAATACAGGAAGTAACTGTACTTCAAATAGGAGCAACCTTTGCTCCAGTTTCCATTCATACCCTTCTGGTTTCCATCTGTACCTTACCGTTATTTCAGACGTAATCGACCCTCACCAATTACCCACCTTTACTCTATGACCGTTCAGATATCTGCCCTATGATACATCCATCATGATTCGGATTTGCCTTCATAACTCCGCACAACCCATCCGATACTATCCTCCACAAAGGAGGAGTTTTTTCAAAACTTGCTACCATTCCTATAATAACTCTATCGACTTCATTCGCTGTTAGGTCCAAAACTACACATGGCATGATTCCTGTAAAACCAGGGATATGTAGGCAAGTCAGAGACCAAGGTTCAGCCTCCATTTTTTCAAAACACCCATTAGGTCAAAATCGATGATCATTTCTTTACCCCTAAAACTCTTTCATCCTTCCCTAGTAAAGAGGGGAGGGAAGTTCACGGTTGTCCACTAATAATACATGTATTTACTTTTAAGCCATTGTTTAAAATGTCTTTAGTATTTAGCCATTGCTTTAATAAACTTTAACTACCCGTATGAAAATACCCTACTGCTCATGTCCTTAACTTCAGGACTTCAAGACTACATGTCCTTAACTTTTGAACTTGGAACTCTAAGTTCAGGACCTCCGGACTATATGTCCTTAACTTTTGAACTTGGAACTCTAAGTTCAGGACTTGAAGGCTACATGTACTTAACTTTTGAACTTGGAACTCAAACTTCAAGACCAAGCGTCCTTAACTTTTGAACTTGTAAGTCAAAGTTAAGCACCTATTGTCCTTAACTTTTGAACTTGTAACTATAAGTTAAGGAATGCTTGTCCTTAAATTTGAATGTGTAACTATAAGTTAAGGACTGTATGTCCTTAACTTCTGAACTTGGAACTCAAACTTCAAGACCAAGCGTCCTTAACTTTTGAACTTGTAAGTCAAAGTTAAGGACCTATTGTCCTTAACTTTTGAACTTGTAACTGTAAGTTAAGGATTGCTTGTCCTTAACTTTTGAACGTGTAACTGTAAGTTAAGGACTACATATCCTTAACTTTTGAACTTGTAACTCTAAGTTCATGACTACATGTCCTTAACTTTTGAACTTAACTTCAGGACTACATGTCCTTAACTTTGAACTTAACTTTAGGACTACATGTCCTTAACTTTTGAACTTGTAAATGTAAGTTCAGGACCAAGTGTCCTTAACTTTTGAGCTTGTTATTCTAAGTCCAGGATCTATTGTCCTTAACTTTTGGGTTTCTTGGCCTAAGTTCAGGACCTATTGTCCTTAACTTTTGAGCTTGTTAGTCTAAGTTTAGGAATTCAGGACCTATTGTCCTTAAATTTTAAGATCTGGATATGAATATATATATATATATATATAAAAGCTTCCTACTATGAAAAATCATGTTAGAATCTTGGACGATAAAAAAACCATGGAACTAACTGAAGAACAGATAATTGTCATTGTGAATATTGGTAAATTGGTTGTTCCGGGAACAATCAAGCAGCAGAATTGTTGCAAAAAGAAGAAAAAATGCAACATAAGAAGACAACAGTGAAACAACTAAATTTTAATTACCATGTAAAATGTTTGTGTAGTAAAGAGATTCAACATAAGAGTGTTTGCATTTTTCGGTTGAGACGACGAAGCCATCTAAGCTGGAGTTCCGAGTTCAGGGAGAAGCAAGGGTTTGAGAAGAAAAGCAATGGAAAAAAGGGTAAAATGTCTTTTTATATTAATTTTAATAGAGTAGTGCCTATTTTTGCTCAACATTAGAATTGCTGGATAAAAAATAAATACCACCTTCAATAGTGGCTACACGCCATTTTTACTAAAGAGGGGCAGTTGTTGATACCCAATTTTTCCCTCATATATTTTGAAATGTGCATACACACTATCAAAATATTGTACATGCATTTACAAACATGCACAAGTGTTTTATAATTTTTAAAGGCCCTAAATCAATTTATTTCTGCATTTTTAATTATATAGATATTTAATAATTGTCTCTCATATTACTTTACAATGATCTTAGATGGCTTGCAGTTTATGTCGAACCTACACTATTCTTGTTGTTTATCTTAGCCCCGGGCCTTAGATTATTGTTAATGTTATTGCATGTCATTCATCTTTTGGTTTTATGCTTCTGTTACTATTACGGTTTCTACTAGATTTACTAATGTATTCTCTTTTCTTGTTTTTTATTTTATTTTCGTCTTTCTGAGCCGAGGGTCTATCGAAAACAGCCTCTCTGCCCCTATCGGGACAGGGGCAAGGTATGCGTACATATTACCCTCCCCAGACCCCACTATGTGAGACTTTACTAGGTAGATGTTGTTGTTGTTGTTATTACTTTACAATGATCTAGTCATCTAAATTCATCATTTATGCTCATATGGGTGTTCAAATATCTTAATTGCATGTTTTACAATTACATTTGCATTTTTAAGACTATAATTGCATATTTTGCAATAATAGCCCATACATATGCATAACTACATAATCTATACAAAAAATAACTTTTTATATTTTTATAATGTTAAGTACTTATTATAAATTACCTTCATGAATAAAATCATTTTTATCATTTAATTAGCTTTTTTTTACAAATTGTTTTATTAATAAATTGGGTATTTAACAAATAATCCTTTAATTATGCCTAAATTCGGACCCCCCAAGTCCAATTCCAATTAAACCACCCCATCCCACTTAAACCTAACCCAAACCTTAGCCCAATTAAATCCAACCTGCCCCAACCTGGAACCAATCGTGGTCGTTGATCTTAGAGATCAACGGCCCATATTACCCCTTTCCTTGTTAATCCAAATGACCCCCAAACCTACTTATTCTTCAGAGACCACCGCCCTTGAATCCCTCTTCTTCTACATTCTCTTTGAAACCACCCAAACCCTAAATGTGTCGTCACCCCTTAACCTCCCAAACCCCGTCGATCCCTGACCAAAATATGAGTCAATTTGGTGTTTTGCTACCCTATCTAACCTACTACTTCTACTTGTTGTTCAATTCTAGTTGTTTTCTAAGGGAAATTCGAAGAGGTTCGACTCAGAGTCGACCTAGGCTTTTCGTTTTCTTATGAACATCGCCTTGTGTTCATCAACGTCTATGAGTATCGTTGGTTTTGTGGCTGTGGTTAGATTTTTCCTTTACCCCGCCCCTTTTCTCAAAACCCTCATCTTTTTAACGTGATTCTTTTCATATCTTTGTATATCTGGAGTAATTTGAGTTTATCCAGTAGTTCTCTTTTAAAATCTCTTGTTCTCTTTATTGTTTATCGATTTTAGTATCCCTCCAGATTAGGGTTTTTCTTCCTTGTTATTTGTTATTCAAATCTCTTTGGATCAGAAAAGATTTCGAGTTCCTATAGCATTTTTCTTCAAAGATCTTCTGTTTTCCTTACTGTTAATCGATCCTAATGTTATCTAAGAACTAGGGTTTTACTTTGTATATTTCTGTGAAACTTTTCTAAAATTCCTATGTGTGTGATTATTTTTTTCCACTGGTTCTTTCATGACGATGTTTCAGTTTTAATTTGTTTGGTTTATTTCATTGCTCGCTTCAATATTTGCCCGTTATTCTTGAGTAATTGATTGATTACCTAAACTGTCTTGGGTTTGAAATTTGCTTTGTTTACTGAGGTGATTACTTCCTGTAATTCTGTCTACTTTCCTTATTTTGGGACTCCTAATTGGTACTACTTGCCTTAATTGTTCATATTAAGCTCAATTTATGGGCTGACTGCCTTACGTACTCCAAACTGGTCTATATTTACTTGTGTTACCTTATTTATATGATTAATTGCCCTGCTACTTGCCGGATTTTCAGTGTTCTGACTCTAATTGGCTATCAGACTTACCATTTACCTTATTTAGACGTCAATTCCAAGTTATTTTTTAATCAAATCCCATGATCTTTGCCTATTGATTGGTCTTGTCATTCCTAATTGATTGACTGATTATTTTCTTTGACTTATTGAAAAACCTTTAAACCGCTTTACCTTATTTACTTTACTCTACTCAATGCTATATAATCCTCACTCCTTTTCTTTTAATACACATGCACACAGACGTAGAAAGACATACAAATTTCTTGCTCTTATCCTCCATAACAATCTTTTACTCTTTATTTGTTGCACTGTCTAGCCGGATGTACGCCAAGGCTAGACCTTTGGACCATGTTTGCTTCACTCTTCTATTGCTATCTCTTTACTGGTATGCCTCCACTTCTACTATCAATTCAAACTTCTATGTGATCAAGTCTGTGTGCTCTTTATAATCAGCATGTCTTTTCTTCTGCTTAACTAAACCTACGCGCTTCCCTGTAATCAGCATTAAAACTATGTGTTTCCTGTAATCAGTATGTCTACTTGTATTTAGTTAAACCTATGTGCTTCCTACTTTCAACATGTTTACTTCTGTTTTAACTACACATGTGTGCTTCTGCTTTCAACATGTCTACATGTTTGCTTATATGAAACTAGAACTATGTCAGCTTATTTCTCAATTAACATGTTCTTTCTATCATATTTTAAATGTTCCCCCCCCCCCCAACAGACTTCTGATTAATGATGCTCCCAACCCCTACTGCCCTTCATATATGATTGTCTGATTGGTAATCTGACCCCAGCATGCCATTTTTTTGTTTAATACCTATCTATATATCCACCTAGTAACAACAAGTAAACTAAGTTGAAACTTTGCTTGAACTGATCATGTTTTTGTCTACTGTTGGATTGCAAGAATTTTTTTCTAAGTGTTGAATGACTCTGTTTGATCCTTACTGATCACGCCAAACTATGTCTTCAAAAACACAAAGCGGTCGTTGCAAATATAACCTGATTTTAAGTCCGGAGTTGAATCCTCAGGGAACTAACCTATCTATTACAACTCTTTGGCAATGCTATTATCAACTCAACCAATTTCTAGATGCAAGCTTTTTATCAATCAATCTTGGGTTTTGTTTAACTACTTCAAATAATATTGGAAATAACAATATCCTAGATAAAAGATAACTCAATGGTAAAAAGGTCTAGGGCAGTGATTTCCCCAATTGCTAGTTCAGGTCTTGACTCTTTTGCTACAATTTCATCGTAATACTCTATGAGGATTAAGAGCTATGGATTATCGTAATTATCTCTCGATCAACTACAATAATTTACTAGAGCATTCTCTCGAACTAATCTAGCTGACAATATGTGCAGCTCTAAATTATTCCACCAAAGTTTTGTTATCTCTAAACCCACTTTTAAGTTCAAGTAATGAATCTCTTCAATTACCTAAAAGTGGTGTTGTTCAACAACAGTCTAACCTAATATTCTCTCTCAACCAATATTAGGTAATTAGACACGATTAATCAAGGGCCCATTCAATTAATCAACATACAAAACGTAGTTGAACAATCATATAATAAATCCGGCTCGATTATAACAAGTTGAGTCAAAATTTCAACCAACAATTGGTTCCATCAACCCTATATCAATTGTTTAGCTACTCATAACCAAATAAGATAGAACTACAAAGTTGTTCATAATGTATAATTGCAAGAATTAAAAGGAGTTAGAAAAAACTGTAATGTTTGGTAAATCTTCACACACTTATTCTTCCTCCTCCGTAGTCTAAAAACAAGCCTTTAAAACCTTTCGTCTCCTCTCTTGGGCGAGCTGGACCTTCTATAGGTTAAGTGGATTACCCCTGAACTTTCAAATTTACACCTGAAGTTTAATTTTCTTCCACTGGGCTAGCGCAGTCGCACTAGTGACCGCGCATATGCCCTATCATTCTACCTCGACTATCTAGGCTAGAGCAGTCACACTAGTGGATGAGCTAGTGGTCGCGCTAGTCCAGGTGTCCATTTCATCTCTTCTTTCTCTCGTCTTACCATGTACTCAGCTCCTAGGGGCTTTTCTTGCTTCAATTTAGCTCTGATTACCGTCTTAAGTCCTCATACATGCCACTCACTCCTGCAAAGTGTAAAATTCACTATTAGAGCCCATTTATCATCATTTAACTATATTAGAACAGTGAAATATAATCAAGTTGGGGCATAAACAGTCGCCAAATTACATGAATCTAGCCTATTATAAATACCCCACACTTAATTCATTGCTAGTCCTCGAGCAATCCACCACACTCTATAGAGGTTACTTGACTAAGCATTTTCCCCTAACGTATCACACCAAGAACAAATCACCAATGTTACGCCTAGTAGTGAACCATCTTTGCCTCAAAAGTTGACTCTCACGTGCCGTGCAATATTCATACTTATGCAAATTACCCTTCACAGAGGTCAAGACTTGCCTTTCCTCCGTGTATCACATGCCCTCACCTCACACAAGAGAGTATTTCCACAAATATTAACTTGAAGAATAATTAGGAACATAGATAAACAAAATCCGCTCACTCTCACAAAGAACATTCACATGCCACAAAGACGCACCATAAGCTTGAACGTAGTTTACTACTCTACTGATCGACCCCACTCAATCTAAGATCAATTAGGACCTCATTTGGTTGTAATGTAGGCTAAGGTACAGGTAGGATATATTTGGATATAGTGACTAACCTCCCTAAGAACTTTTAATACAATCACATTAACTTTCAAAAACATACTTATGTCAACCAGATCCTCCACCTCATTTCTATTTACAACATCCCACTCCATTATGTTCAATTGTTACAAACCACCACTTATCGACTACTATATTTGCTCAAAACAATTTTTTTTTCTTTTAAGTGGTGCTTATTCATCTACTTGTCCAAACACTGAACCTTTCCTCTATTTCATTGGTTCTACTCAAAAACCAAACCACCACCCCACACATTTGCTTTTGTATAATTTCAATACCATTCAAGTGCTTATGGGAGGTAAACGGGTTCAAACAGATGTCCATTCAAACAATTGGGTAAGGTTCGCAATGTGGTTGCCAAACAAACAGGCTTATAGGCTCAACGGGGTTGACTACGATGTATTACATTTAGGTGGGTTTACTTTATATGTCTGACTCAACAAAGAAAAGCCTATATCACTTCTAAGACTAAATGATACTATTATTTTGCTTTGCAAACACACGGGGCAAGTTCTAGGCATCAAATGTAAAGCATGGAATACAGTATAACTCACACACACATGGCACATGACTCACTCCAGATTGGCTTATCAAGACACTCTCGTCTGAGTAATCAAGTCAGTGACAAACATACAATTTAAGGCACTTTAGCAAGAATCAACCACTGAGACTAAGCGTTATACTCTAGTGTTTATTGTGTTCAGGTGTATCAGCGACAAGGGTTTCTCTTTCGATTTCAGCTCGTGGCCCATCAATATCAACTAAAAACTAAAAAACAAAATAAACAAAAACTACCTACACCCGGTTCAAGCTAAACCTTTGAAAAAGAACCGTGGCCCAAAGAAAAACTAAGGGGGAGTTACTACACTACCAGAAATTAAAAAATCTTTTTGGTATTTTCTCTAGATTACTTCCCTCAAAAAAATTGTCTAAAGGATCCGTCATCAAGAAGAGTCTCCATATTCCCTTCTTTTTTTTTAAGTCGACTTAGTCCCTCAGGAAACCCGTCGAGAGAGATCCGTCGTCGGGACCAGTCAACTTACCTACTTAAACTGACCTAAATTAACTATCACTCAAACCACAAAAAAACAATAAAAGATCAAGAAGAAGAAAACGTCAAACAAGCAACTTGTTATATGTACATACACACATTGAAGTATCCCCTACCCCACACTTAAAAGATAGCCATGTCTTCATGGCATAAAAAATTAAGGAACAGTTAGGTAAAGGAACTTCCCTGAAAGATCACTCCTATTCGGAGACACTGGGTTCAAATTGCAAGAACGACCCAGAGCTCTAAGCCAGCCTAAGATTTTCTTCTCTGACTTCACCTGCCGGTCAGCCACCGCGTCAACACGGGCACCTAAATCAGTGACTGAGGTACACAACCCAGCCACATGTTACTCCATGGTGGTGAAACGGGAAACCCGGGCAACTCCAAAAGATGTTGCAGTCCCAGATGGTGCTACAGCTGCTGCATTTGGCTCATGGGCCTGTGGTTCGGCCCCCACGTCCTCCTGTTCATTCTCCTTTTCCTCCGAGTCATCATAGCCACTACTATCCTCACCACCTGTTGTCGTCGGCTCCTTACCCGTGGTTACCTTGTCAGCCCGGAACTTGCAGTCTTTTGGCACTAGCCCATCCACTACCAGATTTTCTGGCATCCGAGCCTGCCTGCAAAGTTTAGTGACCAAAATAGGGAAAAAGAACCCATACCTTTTGACCGCACAACGGATGAACATCTCCTCATGAATAACTTTGGCCATGTCGAAGTTGTGACCATTGATGAAGCACCAGATCAAGGCCGCTCGGGGGCCATTCACCTCCGTAGTATTAAGGGACGGGATCAGACAATTGTTGATAATATAAAACTAGCACTTCCCTTCAAATGTTAGTGCCAAGGAGTGAAATTTCTCACCATACTTCATCCTGACCACCTCCTTCCCAGGCACACAAATCGTTTCAAAGAACCTTGCCCACTGAGTGTGGGATCTACCATACCCCTCATAAAAGTCATCATAAGGATCCATAGGAGGGGGCAGCTGGTATGCCGTCCGTATAGCCTCAACAAAGGCAGTGCACCGTGACTACGCCATTGACATGCTCCTTCACATTGATGTAAAATTCTCTAACCACCATAACATTGCCTTCACAAGGCTCATCAATCAAAGTTTGTAACCCCGCCTCACCAGCTCAGTATACATGTGAGGGCAGCCCAGCTGCACCGATCCTATGTCAATTACCCTCTCCAAAATTGGCTTTTTAGTGGCCTTATCGGTAAAGCGGTCCTGAGCCTTAATAGATACAAACTTGTTGCTATCAAAGGGACGAGCAGGGGCTGCCTCGCGCATCCTGGATAAGCCAGCTTGGCTGCTAGAAGAGGTACCAGTGGTGCGGTATTTCCGAGATGGAGCCATAGTACATGGAAAACGGGAGCACATTAGCACAGTCCAACACAAAATTATGACGCAATGCGGTTACTCAGACTTCACATGCATAAGTGGTGACAACTCTACAATTACGTTCACTGAGGCCTTTCCACAAATACCTTGTGGGCATTAGGCACTCACGCCCTATTTTACACATGTTAGAACCTCAATACCACTACAATATCCACCAAAATTACCTACCAAGTGAATCTATACTACACCAATCTTACCACCCACAAACACTACAACCTATGTTACCAATTCTACTAATCAAAACAAAAAAGAAAAACAACTACATAAATGCAACACTCAAAACCTACGAAATTTTGGAAAAAAAAATTGAAAGAAAAAGGAAAAAATGGAATAAGGAACATATACTTGCAGCGATAGATTGTGGGAAGAAGAGAAGAAAGTGGAGGGGAATGTGTCTTGAGACTTGGGAGAGTGAGGTTGGGAATTTTGAAGAAGATGGGAGTTGAAGAAGATGGGGGATCGTTGAAGAAGAAGGGGTTATGACTGGGGGGTTTCTTTTAATTTGGTGGAATGGGTGGGGGAATTGGGATTAAAGGGGGGGGGGGGTTATTAGAAAAAGGGGGTAATTTCGGCTAAGTTAAAAAAA
>MDKF010229232.1:0-24730 GCA_026770625.1 Nicotiana glauca
TGTCAAAGTTGACCATCTCGTCTCTACCCCTTCGGGATTAGGCGGGACACTTACTGAGTACACGTTGATTACGTAGTCATACTACACTTCTGTGCATTTTTGTTGCACAGGTACTTGATGCATTAGCGGCCTACTGGGCTGCATTGTTCGAGGTGACCCGCAGCTAGTGTAGTTCCTTTCAGTATTTTGCATCTTATTCCCTATCCACTATATTTCGGACATGTGATGTATTTTATTCTCCTTATCAATAGTTGCTCATGCACTTGTGACACCGAGTTTCTGGGATTGTTTTCGAAGGAATGTACTATTATTATTATTTAAATTTGAATTCAAGTAGTGAAAGTTTATTTATGAAAATGGAAGGGAAAACTCTTAGATTTTTAAAAGTATTAAAAGAAGAATTAATTGATAATTTAGTTGGCTGGCCTGACAGAGATGTCCGGCGCCACCACGACCCTTAGTGGATTTTGGGTCGTGACATTCCCTATACATGTAACTCGCATATATCAATTTTATATATATTAAATAATAGATATAACACTTACTTTTTATAATTCTCAACGACTTCTGATTCACAATTGAAAAGCACATGCTGATGTGCTTGCAACCATGTTTTGTCATCCAACTCGAATACATCTACTCTACCGTACGACTCCCCAACAGTAGGAAAAAGAGATTCTTCTTTATTAGTCTCATGCTCAATTTCATCACTCCATTTTCTTGAACTATAATACCTTGAATCTCCACCCTCTAAATATCGTGAGCAGAATGCCATACACTCATTTGCTATGTATGCTTCTGCTATTGAACCTTCAGGACATGCACGATTACGAATATATGATTTTAAAGTACCCAAATACCTATGGAACAAAGTAATGTTATTAGTTTGATATTAGAGTATTTAACAACTAAAGACATATAACAATGATTCAGTGATATTCTACATACCTCTCAATTGGATACATCCAGCGATAATGTACTGTTCCCGCATGTTTAGCCTCAGTTGCCAAATGAATAACCAAGTGTATCATAACAGTAAAGAATCCTGGGAGGAAGAGTTTCTCCATAGTAGATAATGTTTCTAGGATTTTTTTCTTCAAGTAGGTTTAACTCTTCTTCTTTTAGCTCTTTGCTACACAAAACACGAAAGAATGAGCATAGTTCAATTAAAATTGAACTTACTCTTTTATCTACTGATCTCCGCAAGGAAAGAGGAAGAAGTTCTTGCATTATAACATGACAATCATGAGTTTTTAGCCCAGATAACTTTCGTTTGCGAACGCAACGTGAAATATTAGACGCATAGCCATCTGGAAACTTGGCATTTTGTAGTACTTCATAAAATAACTCCTTTTCCTACTGAGACATTGTGAAAAAAGTAGCAGAAAGATATGCTCTCCCACTAGCTCGATATTGAGGCCATAAGCTTGGTCTTATTTTCATCTCCTTCAAGTCCAATCGAGCTTCTAAGTTGTCTTTAGACTTTTTACCACGATTCAATAATGTATAAATTAAGTTATCGCACACATTCTTTTCTATGTGCATCACATCAAGATTATGGCGCACCAAGTTAAATTTCCAATAAGGAAGATCGAAAAAAATACTTCTCTTTTTCCATGTGTTTTTCATCACCCCACTTACCCCTTCACTTGACTGGCCGAGAGTAAATTTTATATCTTTAACTTGATTCAGCACTACTGACCCAGATATTGGAGAAGGTACAGGTCTTGTTTCTTTAGTCCTATTAAATGATTTCGCATCATTCCGATATTTGTGTCCCAACTTCAAGAAGTTTCGATGCCCCATGTAACAAAACTTTCTGCCATGTTTCATCCTTCTATATTGAGTGTTTATGTTATAAGAAGGGCATGCAAACCGACCATAAGTGCACCATCCAGAGAGAGTACCATATGCAGGAAAGTCATTTATAGTCCACATGAGAGCTGCTCACATTTTAAATATCTCCTTAGTAGAGGCATCGTATGTTTCTACCCCAACATCCCATAATTCATTTAACTCTTCTATTAGGGGTTGCAAAATACATCGATATTATTGCCAGGCACTTTGGGTCCAGGAATAAGTAAGGACAGAATGAAGAACTCTTGTTTCATGCACATCCATGGAGGAAGATTATATGGCATTAAAATCACTGGCCATGTACTATGAATAGTTCGTATTGTGCCAAATGGATTTAACCCATCAGAAGCTAGTCCTAGGCGCACATTGCGAGGGTCTCCAGCAAATTCGGGATATCTATTATCAAATTTTTTCCAAGCTTCAGAATCTGCAGGATGTCGTAGAACTCCATCTTTGTTGCGCTCTTCATGATGCCAACGCATTGCTTTAGAAGTTTCCGAAGACATAAACAGTCTTTGTAGCCTTGGTTTTAAAGGAAAATACCTTAGGACCTTGGCTAGAATTTTTCTAGCATCATTTTTCCATCTAGACGCTCCACAAACATTGCATTTATTGACATTCTTATTAGAAAACTCTTTCCTAAAAAGCATGCAATCATTGGGACAAGCATGAATTTTCTCATACTTTAAGCCCAAGCCTTCAACTATCTCTTTGGTCTCATAGAAAGAAGGAGGCAATTTTTCTCCTTCAGGCAGCGCATCCTTCAATAGTCCAAGCAAAGCATTAAAAGATTTATTTGACCATTTGAACATGCATTTTGTACGGTACAGATGCATCAAAAAGGACATTTTGCTAAATTTCTTACATCCTGGATATAGTTCTTCATTTGCCTCCTTCATGAGCCGTTCAAACTTATCCACCTCTGGATGCGATTGATTTCCAGATGGATGAGCAGTATTCTCTTGTAAGTTATGCTCTACGCCACCTAATTCACTAACGTCGGAATCCATGAACTGTGTAACACCTGCAAATGCATCATGTATCATTCCTCTCATATCATCACCCCTTTGAGTTGACTGACTGCGATTATTTGCTTCAGCATTGTTTGATCCATTTAGAGACTCACCATGACAAAACCAAGTATCATAGGATGGTGTAGTACCATTAACCACAAGATGATCATATGCTGTAGCCCGATTTACTTGATGGATAAGCACACACTCCGTACAAGGACATGCAATTTTTTCTCCATCTTGTTTTTCAGAAAAGACATGATTTAAAAAATCCTCTACTCCATCCAAATATTCTTTACTAACTCTTTCACAATACATCCATCTTTTATTTGTAGGATTGTCCATGACGTTCAAGATAGTCTTTTCTTTTCTATAATTGCTGAAAGAGCTAAAAATAATTTAGTAAAAAGGTGGAATTAATGAAAAATATAGCTAAAATAAAATAACCATCCTATTAGCAGGTAATTCCATGGCTCAAAAATATCATTTTAACAATTAAAACTATTAAACGGAAATTTATTTAATCATAAAGTTCATCTCAGGCAGAAGTCTTCTGTATTACTTAAGAAAATACACATTAGGCAGAACACGGTCATCTAAAAGGTGTAGAGTCTTAACCACAAAAGACTATTCAACTGCTATCTAGATGTAGTTTACATGAACGTGAATGAAGGAATATTGGGTAGTGAATAAGACTAGGGAATTGAAAAAAATTGAGCTTATCAATGTTTAGTGTTTACAGGTACTACATATTGACAAGGTAAAGGAATTAAACCTAGAAATTTGAATTTCTCTTCAAACACTAAAACTACAAGCATGCAATGTTACCAAGGAATATGATCCCACCTGCTCGGAAAATTCCAGAAAATGGTGTAAAATAAACAAAAAGGAGAAATTTCTTCTTAGTTTTTAGTGGAATAATCAGCACGATTGAGCATCTTTTTACAACGCCAATACCAAGAATGGTTCGAAAACTTATTATCTCCTATAGGCATTTGCATCTCTATCATGAAAATGTAGTTGAAAATCTTATACATGGCATATTCTACTCAAGAATGATAGTGAAAACAGATATACAAAGTGTAAACAGCTCCTTCAGATCACTTATTCCATGTTTATTTAATGTATAAAGTTACATCAATTTCACCTTTAACAACTTGTTGACAATAGTTCATGCAACAAGTACTCATCAAGCTTTCTTACCAAGATAAAAGTGATACAGGAAGCTTGACACCAGGATAAAGAATGAGGATACATATTTTAGTATATCTATAAGGAACCTCTTAACCACCCTTCCGTATTCTTCTTCCCTCCTACCCGCTATTCCCTGACGAAGGGGAACCTTTTGAACAGTGAAAAGGACGATGAAAAACAAAAACAGGAAAGATAACCACCCACTTTTTGTTCGAAACTAGAAACCATCAATCTGAGTATACTATGAATAAGCTTCTGATGCAGCCTCGTAGTTTTCTTCAAATAACTTTAACAGTGGTATGCATTGACTACGGAGGATTTGAAACAGATATGCATCGACGACAATTAAAATTTTTGAACAACGACAAGAATAACAGAAAATATACAAAGGAACAAATGCATCGACGACAATGAAAATATAAAGATTTGACACCACAATGCATTGACGACAATGAAAATTACACACAACATCTCGACTAGTGGTAGATTCAATGCATCGACGACATTTAGAAATTTCTGAATAATCATATGAATAGCAGAAAACAGAGGAAAAAAATCAGAAAAACAGTCACAGAACAGAGGAGAAATAAACCCAATCATCCCACGTCAATTTAACAGCAGTCGGATATCACAAACAACGGGCATATGAAAAAAAAATTGAACTTTCGCAAATCTCAAATCCCAACAGTTGAAGGCACAAATTCGTACCTGGTAAGCAGATTGCTTTGCCAATAAATACAAGAAATTGAAGGAGAAGAATGAGTTCTGAAACAATCTTCAAACCTACACGAAAAGAGAAGTGAGAAACGGATATAACAGAGAATACTAACAACGATGATAGAGCATAATCGAGCAGCACAATCCAAAACTCAACTGTTAATCGCATTGGCTAGGTAAACAGAGAAAATACCTCGGAAAGAATTGCAGTTATCTGGGCAAAAGGCTGGTCGACGACCTATATATAAGTGCAATTTTGATAACAAATCGTCTCGTCCGTCTCCAGTTCAACGAAGGAATATGTTTTCTGATTCAAGTGGATGAAGGAATCATATTTCCTAATTTTCTGATTCAAGTCGATGAAGGAATCATAGGAGGAATAGGTTTCCGCTGAATTACTGATTGGAGGGAATCTTCGATTTTGTCCTAAAAATATGGAGGGAAAGATTAATTATTTGGGGGAGGGAAATTTTAAATTAAAAAAAAACCTATTGCGCTGAAAGTTTGTGCATAAAAATAAAGGTTATTTTTAATTTTTAATGGCAATTAATTTTTATTGTCGATAAAGGGTTATTTTTTAGTGGCTAATGGTCATATGCCGCTAATATTTAAGCTTAAAGAATTTATTAGCGGCAATTGCCTTATTGCTGCTAAATAATTGCCGCCAAAGGCCTTTTTTGTAGTAGTGTGGACTCTGCAACACGTACCTCAAGATCAAAACAGTGAGGCCAATGCATTAGCCAACTTGAGGTCATCTATCGACTCCGATGAATCCAACTCGGGGGAAATAGTACAGCTGATAAATTCAATGTAGAAGAAGGTCATGCTGAAGTAAACTCGATAAGTTTAACTTAGGATTAGAGAAAGAAATGCAAAGACTTCCCGAAGGCTGGAAAATTGCCATCGGATCCCAGGAATCGAAAGGCCTGTGCACCAAAGCTTCCAAGTTTAGTTAAGTCGAAGGGAAAATGTTCAGAAGTTCCTTCTTCGGCCCGCAAGATAGGTGCTTAGAACCAGGAGAGACCGAATACGCCATGAGGGAAGTTCACGACGACACTTGCGGGAACCATTCGGGGGGCAAGATCCTTGGTTCAAAACCTAATCAGAGCCAGCTACTATTGGAATGAAATGGAAAAGGTTGTCAAAGACTTCATACCAAAATGCAATAAACGCTAAAGACATCCCCCAATGATTCATCAACTGGGAGAGATGCTCCACTTGGTCCTGTCGTCGTGGCCATTTTTTAAGTGAGGGATGACATCTTTGGTCCTTTGCCATGGGCGCTCGGTAAGTCCCAATATATACTGATCATTACCAATTACTTTTTCAAATTAGTCGAGTCTTAGGCATTTGAGAAAGTGCAGGAGAAGGAAGTTATCGACTTCATATGGGATGACATAATATGTCGATTTGGGATACCAGCCGAGATCTCTTGCAATAATAGAAAATAATTCGTCGGCAGCAAAGTAAGTTTTTTGAAGACCACAAGATTAAGAAAATATTATCAATGCCATACCATCCTAGTGGGAATGGGAAAGCGGAGTCGACAAAAAAAACTATACTCCTAAACCTGAAAGAGATTGACCAATTCAAAGGGAAAGTGGAAGGAAATCTTGCCCGAAGTATTCTAGGCATACCGTATAACTTCAAAATTGAGTACCGAGGAGACTCTGTTCTCTCTGGTCTATGGAACAGAAGCCTTGATACTAGTCGAGGTAGGGGAAGCGAGCCTCAGGTTCCAGTATGCTATCAAAATATCAAACGACGAGGCCATGACCACGAGCCTAGAATTATTGGACGAAAGGCGGGAAACCGCCCTGATCCGGTTGGCCGCCTAGAAGTAGCAAGTAGGGAGGTACTAAAACTCAAAAGCCAACCTTCGACATTTTCAAGTTGAGGACTTGGTGTTGAGAAAAGTAACACTACATATCAGGAGCCTAAACAATGGGAAACTAGGCCCGAATTAGGAATAACCATACAGAGTTGCCGGAATAACCGGCAAAGTCTCGTATAGACTGGAATCGGGAAACGGTGTACTAGCACAGAACAATTGGAACGTGGGACACTTAAACCGGTACTACTTCCAAGTTAAGAACTCAACTCCTTTTTTTATTTCGTTATATTACGGATTAACATATGCATGTACTCGACCAAGGCCAAATGTGACTATTAGGTCTAAAATCATGTGTTGTGCTCTTTTTTCTTTGAATCGATTTTTCCCTAAAGTGGGTTTTCAGCAAAGTTTTTAATGAGGCAACAGTAAAATGTGCTACCTTCGTTTCAAAAATTGGGATTAAACTATAATTATTAATTGTTTGCACCTAACCAACAGTATCCCAGCCCTTACAAGTTCGGCCTCAAATACTGGGGAAATTACCCCTAGGTTAAGGTCTATAGATAGGGGATATTTTTATGTCAAAAGTTAAGGCTTGCTGGTTAGGATTTATTGTAAGGGTCAAATGGTCAAACGAATTGAGCCCATATAGCCCGCTCTAGCCATGGCACAAGGATTATGCGCCTTCGATTATGTAATATACATATAAAACAATGAAATAAATCTTGATTCCTTTATAATTTACTAATACGCATTTCTCTTCGTCGATGCTTCGCAACGGATCCAAGATCCTAAAGCCCACGGGCAACCCGACTCGGAAACTGTCATCCGATAAAAAATCGGACGACCTGGGCTATTGAATCCCGGAGGCACCAAGCCTATTAGGTAGTACCCAAATATGAAAGGATATGGCCACCTTAAAACGGCTTGGAGACGTCCAAAGTCCGTATTCAGAAAGTAAGGCCTTTACGTATAATCAAAACCTATTAAAGAGTTACTCTCGTATATGACTAAAACACTTATACATCTTAAAGGCCTTCGATTTTATCAAAAAATTTAAGCCATGAGTAATTCAAAGTTGCCATCGAAATCGGACCCCATTCGAATCCCCAAAGAATAGATGCTATAAGATTATGTTTAATTCTGTGTTAAGGCATTAGGGGCGATATAAAATAGCAAACAAATCCTAAAAAGTCAGAACACGATGTTGCCAAAGGGAAAATTTTATACATGTCTCAAAAAATATTTACAAATGCACGATAAAATTGCCTAAAAATAAACAAGAAAGAAAAATGTACAAAAAGTGAAACAAAAGAACTAAGACATCTATGCTTGATCTTTACCGGAGCTCAACTCAGCACCGGAACCTTCAGCACTTTCAGAGCCTTGGGGACCTTCGGGCTTATAGAGTTTCTTTGCCTTGGCCTCGAGCCTCTTGGCTTCTTCGATCTCGGCCAACGTGTTAAATCCTCGAGCGTGAATCTCTTCGAGGGTCTCCCTCTGCGACATCCGCCTCACGTACTCGGTATTCATCCTTAAGCGGGCCTCGGCAACCTCCACATCAGCTTTATACAGGGATAGTATTTCTTCTACATTGGAGGAATAAATTGAGATTGCCTCTAATTTGAACTTCAGTGCAGTGTATTCCAAGCCCAGATGGTCATGTTCTGAGACAGTTGTACCCAATTATGCCTGGAGTTTGCTGTTTAACCGAGACCACATGATAGCTTTGTCCTTTGCCACCTGGAGTTGGTCCTTGACTGATACTAGCTCCTCTTTTGTGGCCTCCTTTTCCGAAGTCAGCAAATCCATCCTTCTTTTCGTTGCTTCGGTTGTGGTCTTGACCTTATCCATCTCGGACCGAAGCTAGTCAATCAATTCTATATTCTCGGACCTACGAAATTGCGTCATTAGTCATCATAAGTAGTCTCAAAGATGTTTACCTTCTTGCCTAGTTCGGAATGCTCCCGTTTTATGGACGAGGCCTACTTATATGCCTTTTCCAGCTCGGCTCGGAGAATTGGGAGGTCCTTGAGGGCCTCGTCTTGTTGTTCACTAAGGACTATGTATATGTCCTTCTTCCGTACCTGCTCTTTAAGCTCGAACTCGAGTTGGCTGATTTCCATTAGGGACCAAAGGAAGCTTTGATGGTGGAGCACCTGAGCCTGAAAAATAACAAAGTCGTCAAAACATGCTAAAACTGAGCAAAACGCAAAGAATACAAGGAGTAGATGCCTTACCAGGTTCAGTGCCTGTTGCGCCTCGTTGAAGAGGCTCAATGATCCTACTTCGTTCATCTTTGCCCGGTCCTCTTCGGTCACTAGGCAACAAAGATAGCTGGCCATACCCACTGGGGCGGACAACACTCGGCCATCCGCTGGGATAGCAAGAACGACCATTATTTTACGATCGGGATCCACACTCGAGGCAGGGAACTGCCTCACTAGCTTCGAGCTCGAACTCGACTTACACGCCCCTGATGGCACATCCTTTTTTGGGACCTCTAGGTGACCAAGACCGGGAATAGTCCTCTAACGCGCTCATGTCCATGCCGTCGAAGAACATGTTGAAGTCGTCATCATCTGTGCCCGGTTCCATCTCATTTGATTTTTCTTTATCGGCTTGAGCCTCTTCAAGCATGGAACCTGTGTGGGATGGCGTTTCAACAATGTTAATGACACAGGCTAACTCTTTTGGGGAAGGAACAGATTCTCGAGAGGTTGAGACCTCCGATTCTCCTTCTGGTTCCCGAGGTAGAGGGGAATCAACCTCTCATCCACCTTCATCGATCGTCGCCAGCTCTCGCATGTTCTTGGTTGACCCATGCGCAATGAACTCAAGATCATCGTCCTCAAGGTAATCCCTGAGCCGGAAGAGGGAATAGGGGTCTAGTACCCTAGATTTGATGTTCTTTTTGTTGCTTCCAGACCCGGACAACAACCTTTTTTCTTCTTTACCTCGGCGTCCTGGAAGCCCGAGGATTTCCTCTTTTTTTTTTATCCTCCTTTGCGGCAACTCCGACTGTCCCGAAGCGGAGTGTTCAGCGAGCGAGGATGGGGCCTCATCCTCATCCAATGGCCAAAGCTCGGTGGTTTTGGAAAAACGTGTGAAAGGTAAAAAGACTTAGCAAATATAAATGTTATGTAAATGTAATTATTCAGGCAAGAGACTCACCAGGGGAACATGCCTCCCACTTACCCCTTGAGATCTTGTGCCAGTGGCGCTCGAAGTGAGATATTTATTTGCAAATCCCCTCGATACACTCCTTGAAGCCGGGGATTGCACTGGGAACTTGGGCGACCGCTACACAACGACAGACACATGTAATTAGAAAAGGAACAAAAGGAAATAGCAAGAACTCGAGAAGGAGAAGACTTACGGGATGAGTTCTACTTTTCAAGGAATGGTAGAAATTCAGGGGGAATGAGGTCTTCGATTTTCACCCGAACAAACCTCCCTTGCCAACCTCAATCTTGATCTTCATCGATGCTTGAGAATAGAGCTTTACTTACTTGACGAACGAGCTTGATCAGCCCCCTCGGAAGATTCGAGGACTGTAGAGATGAAGCAAGTGGTTGAGGGTGAACCGAGGTGATTCAGTGTTGTTTACGAAGTGGCGTAGGATTAGAGGAAGTACGAGGTCTTCCTCTAAAAGGACAAGTGAATCTGCCCAAGGAAGACCTCGTACCTTTTACAGAAGCCGATGTTTATAGGGTCCACCGGGGCAAGCGTGAAGGGTAATTGCAAACACTTAAATACCCCTCCACGTGAGTGATGATGACCTCATTTGACCTTGGAACGACAACCTCATTGCCCTCCTAGTTGTAGTCCACCCGGACTGTGGGGAGTATATCTTCGGTGATGGAGGATATATACCTGCATACCCCTCGTCTCGGTCTTGCATACTGGAATCCTTCTCGACTTTGAAGTCATTTTCGATGGAACACCCCTAGGAATGGAACTCTTCAAAGGAGGATCTGAGATCACCTCAGGAACGGACACCTCGACATCCGTGGCCGGGTGAAAAGTTGAAGGAGCAATTTGTTAAGACACGGATTTTTAAGTTTTTGCCATCGAATTTTTGAAAATATAAAGGTTTGAAGCTGGGGATGAAGATTTAAAGTTAAGGATAAAGGTACGAAGATCTAGTTTGGAGGTTTGATGATTTGAAAATGCAAGTATGAAGATCTAGAAAGCAATGTATGAAGATTTGAAGAGTTTAGAGTTAAGTTGAGAATTCGAAGGTAAATCAGACAGCTGGGAAATCAAAAAGTAAAAAAGTGAAAAGGGGTCGGAGTTTTTATAGAGAAAAAGAGTAATCAGTACGTGACATTTCGAATTTGAGAACAGTCAATCGGTGGTTGACACGTGTCCGGAGTCTGAATGACGCGACTGATGGGATGTTTCGCTGACCCGTTAACCGGTTGTAACATACGAAAAAAGGAACCGGGGTTAATTCATCTCTTTTCGTCGCTTAGATAAACCTACTCTCCAGAAAATAAGGGGACTATCTGTGTACGGGTAAAATCGGGGGCAAGGTTTCCCCTGATTCATTGGTGAGAGAACAAAGGGGAAGCATGGATCGACGTGATTATAATCGAGGTTGAGAACCCCTAGTATCGAGACCCGGGAACACGATAAGGTGACGTACCCCGAACCAACTATGGCTTATGTACCTCGGGAGACACGATGAACGGTTATGCATAACATAATATGGGGCCGTAATATTCGTCCTCAACCGGATTTTACGGCACAAATCCCATTTGGTGTTCATTATAGATCAATAATTACCAGAAAAATAAGATTTTTACTTGGTTTATATTTGTACTATGATTGAAATTCTCCTACTATATAAAGAAAAAGTTTTTCTTTAGTCCGGTACATTGTAACACACATTTCAAAGCAATAAAGGTCTACTTTTGTCCTCTAGCTATTGTTCAAGGCATTGTACACTTGTTCTTTTCGGCACGCGCGACCGAGCTAGTACCGAGGGTCCGATCGAGGACGAGTTCTACTGTTCAATGTAAGATCAGGTTTAGTCATTACATTGCGATTGGTTTTTTAATTTATTTTGTCTTTAATTCATCTATGTGTCATTCTTAACTATTCGTGTTGAATTAAACCACGTATTCTTTAATCCACGTACAAATTTAATTGTTACTATTTTTGGGATAAACAAGATGCTTTCTTGATTTGGTGAAAATTCGGAATGCAATTAAATTTTTGTGCTAATTGTATTACCGGCAAAGATTAAGTTTGGAAATGTAATGTTACTATTACAACTCTATAGAGGGAAAGACTTCAATAGATGTCTATTTCAAAAGTTTAATAATAGGAGTATGTGTTATCTATACAGTTGAATTTTAATGACTACCAGTAAAGTAGTTGGATAGTGGGATTCTTGCCGACTCCTCTTGTCCAAAAGATCCAACGTTTCCCCTCTTCACATCACTTCACACTACTCCGTCTCAAATTATGGGCATTCTTTCCTTTTACTCTGTACCATAAGAATGTTATTTTTCATATTTTGAAATAATTTAACTTTAATTTTTTTATTTTACTATTAATATTTAAAAGTTTTTCTTTAAATTTCGTGTCAAATTGAACAGTATGTCACATAAATTAGAACCGAGGGGTATTTATTAAGTCGTCTTGAAGGCAATTATTGCCAGCCAAGCAGGGTTTTTATTGACTTTTTCTCAATCAGAAAAAGTACCTTACCATATTCCTATAAACGGCTTTTCATATTCTTGTTCTTGTGTTAGAGAGCATTCATTTCCTTTCTTATTATAGAAGGTGTTACAAATAATACCTAGAGGGATATTATACACAACTATGGACTTCATATGTACAGCTTTGGCCTTTCTTCTCTCAGTTTTCATCTTATTATTCACACGAAAAACCAAATATAATCTTCCTCCAGGACCACCGGGTTGGCCGGTAGTCGGTAACCTTTTCCAAATAGCTAGTTCTGGCAAGCAATTTTTCGAATACGTAAGAGAGCTCAAACCTAAATATGGCTCCATTTTCACACTCAAAATGGGTGCTCGTACTATGATTGTTGTTAGCAGTGCTGACTTGGCTCATGAAGCTTTAATTGAAAAGGGTCAAATTTTCGCTACCCGCCCGAGTGAGACCCCGACCCGAACCATTTTCAGTTGCAATAAATTCAGTGTCAATGCAGCAATTTACGGGCCACTTTGGCGATCCCTTAGAAAAAATATGGTCCAAAATATGCTTAGTTCGAGTAGAGTGAAAGAGTTTCGTGATTGTAGAGAAATGGCAATGGATAAGTTCATTGAAAGGATACATGCAGATGCTAAGGCCAATAACGACGTCGTTTGGGTGCTGAAAAATACGCGATTTGCAGTGTTTTATATACTTTTGGCTATGTGTTTTGGTGTTGAAATGGATGAGAAAATGATTGAAACCGTTGATCAAATAATGAAGGATGTGTTGATGGAACTTCATCCAAGAATAGATGATTTTCTTCCTATATTGAGCTTGTTTGTTGGTTATAAACATCGTAAGAGAGTTCACGACGTTCGCAAGAGACAAATAGAAACACTTGTTCCTTTGATCGAGAAACGTCGAGGAGCTATACAAAATCCCGGGTCCGACAAGACAGCTGCCTCGTTTTCGTATCTAGACACTTTATTTGACGTTAAGGTCGAAGGTAATGCTGAATTACATGATCACTTTAACTAAAAGTTTGAACTGTTCGAGAGAATATACTTATGTTTACTTAATTATATTTTCGACAGGTAAAAAATCAGGACCAACGAATTCAGAGCTTGTAACACTATGTTCCGAGTTCTTGAACGGTGGGACCGACACAACCGCTACCGCAATAGAGTGGGCCATAGGGAGGATGATCGAAAATCCAAGCATACAGAAGAGAATATACGAAGAGATTAAAAATACAGTGGGTGACAGAAAGGTTGATGAAAAGGATATGGATAAGATGCCTTATTTAAACGCCGTCGTAAAGGAGCTTTTACGTAAACATCCTCCTACGTACGTTACATTTACCCATGCAGTAACGGAGCCAACAACATTGGGTGGGTATGACATACCCACAAATGCTAATGTGGAGTTTTTCATACCCGGGATCTCGCATGACCCGAAAGTTTGGTCCGACCCCGAAAAGTTTGACCCAGATAGGTTTCTATCCGGACGGGAGGACGCTGATATAACGGGTGTGACCGGAGTGAAGATGATGCCATTCGGGGTAGGGCGGAGAATTTGCCCGGGTTTGGGTCTGGGAATGGTGCATATTAATTTGATGTTGGCCCGAATGGTTCAAGAGTTTGAATGGTCCGCTTACCCGGAAAATAGCAAAGTGGATTTTACTGAGAAACTGCAATTTACTGTGGTGATGAAAAATCCTTTAAGAGCTAAGGTCAAGCCAAGAATGTAAGCGGTGTAATTCATTAACATTATAAGTCCAAAAATAAGCTTAAAATATTTTTGCATGTATTTTTTTTTTGTTTGGAAAATTTCTGTTTCACTGGTTTGTGGGAAGAAAGGTGGTGACATTCTCAGTACTCATCATTCATCTTTATTGCCTAATCTAGTGAAAGTAATTTCTATTTATCAGCTTATTACACTTGTTTATTAATTTTCTTTTCATTTGACTATTTGTTTATCTCAAAAATACAATTAACATTTAAATTTGATTTGTGGTTTTAAGGATATGTGATTTAGTTCAATACCACTTAATAATCAAGTAATATGAAGTAGAAGTGAAAGAGAAAAGTGAATCAAACCAATGTTACTTGACAGTAATGGCCTCGAGATGGTGACCTTAAGGCGTGCTAAGAGCATTAAAGCAAGAAAACTAAAGCAAAAGTAGTAGAGCTTAAAGGATAATGCTGATGAACTGTAGACAAAAAGTAGAGAGTATATTTGTTTTCACAGTGATTATGTGATCTTACAAATGATTGGGTCCCCTTTTATATAATAGGGGAACCCTATATAAGGTATATTTCTATTTACAGTAAGAAATATTCTTGGTACAGCTATCTAACCGCCTAGTACTGAGTCGTACAATCCTATTCCGGAGTTTGCGCCATGATCTTGGAGACATGGTGGAAATCTAGCTCATTCTGTTACAAATTCGCAACGGTACTATTTCGGGATCGAGCATACTCGTCTTGGATATTCCTCGTACTCCTATCTCCGGGCATCGCATTTTGTCCTCGAGCTCGAGTTTGGTCCATCGGGCTCGAACTCGCCCTCGCCCCCGAGCCTATAAATTGGATAGTCCCGATTTCTACCGTATAAAAACAGTCCCCGTGTTTCTTAGAGTGTAACGACAAGAAACAAAATGAGCCCTTGACTTTTACCCCGATTTGCCACGACATCATCATTGAGACGCAAGTGACTGAGGAAACAAAAAGCTTGGAAGCTGGCTTTTCCCGAGGAAAACTTCGTGAACCTTTAGTGAGTCCAGCGGTGGGGAAGATTCCAAGGGCGAAGACACTTCTGCCAATAAGGACCGTGTTGCTTAGGTTTCACGCTCCTAGTAATTTTTTTGCTTTTGAGGTTGATCAGCTCTTGCGAGGAACTCTCGATCGTGACCTATAACTTCCTGTAAAAAGGTTTATACAAAGCCCCATTTTCCTTCTATGGCTTCCGAGTTTGTTACCCTTTTGAGCGGGTCAAAGTGCTTAGCATAAAACCCCCTTTGAATGCCCAAAGTTTGAGATGGTAATGACCGATAATAAGTTTTGCCCTCACACGTTTCTGATCAATGGTCCCCGAGTGACCTTTCGAACTTGAGCTTAAGTAGCTCTTAGGCACAACAGTCGATGAGGTAAGGTAGCCCTTGGTCTTGATAGTTGAGCGAGTGTACACTCGAATTTGAAATGAAAATAGCCCTTGAGCCTTATAGCCTGGTGAGGATTTGCTCGAACTTGAAGTAAAGTTAGCCCATAGGCTTTATGGATAGTCCCCGAGTGAGGGTTTGCTCAAACTGGGGTTAAGATAGCCTTGGACTTTTATGATCAAGTGAGGACTTGCTCGAACTCGAAATAGAGTTAGTCCTTAGGCTTAATAGATAGTCCCCGAATGAGAATTTTCTCAAACTCGTGTAGCCCTTGGGCTTAGTAGTCGAGTGAGTACTTGCTCTAACTTGAGATAGCCCTTAGGCTTTATAGTCGAGTGAGAATTTGCTCGAAATATTAGTAAAGTTAGCCCTTAGGCTTTTTTACATTGGCCCTTAGGCTCTTTTAGATCGGACCATAGGCTCTTTTATAGCGGCCCTTAGGCTCTTATATATCAGCCCTTAGGCTCTTTAAGTTGGGCCGATTCGACATCTAAAGTGGCTATAATTTTTCCCTCTTTTCGGCTAAAATACTTAGTGAAAATTTTTGTATGCCTTAGCATGTGTTTTTTGTACCCGTTGGGTTTTTCAAGGGTTCGGCGTATCATAACCTTATTAGTAACTTGTTTGTGTAATGATGATTGTATTCCTCTTGAGGTTTTTTTGAAGGCTGATATTATCGAAGACTTTAAATTATTTGAGGGTTGATTTTATCGATACCCTTTTTACTTTTGCCGAGGGTAGCCGAGTTTATCCGGTTTTTCAAAGTATTTGAAGGCCTTTAATTTATGGCAGAAGTCAGACGTCTCCGAGCCGCATTATTTCGATCGTAGCCTTTTACATGACCGTAGTCTTTAATATGGCCATAAGTATTCGCGTATATCTCTTGGACTTGTTTCCCGATAGCCTCTCAAACTTATCAGAAAGGTTAGGCCCCCAGTATCTTGGTCTTGGCCTGTATATTGGGTGGTGCCTCTTTGAGATCTTATGACTTCGAACTTGGATAGCTCGAGTAGGTAGTCCCAGAGTGTTCGAGCTATGCTCTCACTTTGGATAAGATAGCCCGTGAGCTTTAATGATAGAGCGAGTATTTGCTCGAAATCGAAGTAAAGTTAGCGCTTAGGCTTACTTGGTTTAAGAAATCCCTTGAGCTTTTGTATTCACTACGAATTTTGGACACCCCCGATCCACGCTAACTTTGTCGTAACCTTTTTAGTTCAGAACATGCCCTTTGGGCTTATCTTCCATTTCACTTCGAGCTTGACCGAAGAGTTAGACCCTGAGTGGGGTGGCTGTGGCCCATAAAATCAAGGATCACCTTCAAGGTCTTATGGTCTCGAAATGATGGCAGTTTGAACTTCCGTTGTGATCTTCCCTTAAGCTTGTTTACATAATAAATCAAGAGTATGAAATATAATTTTTTTCTATAAGCATGAGGTATCGGCAAGGAAAAATACTTCTCTTAATGGACGATTATACATGCACACATATTTGACGTTGGGTCTCGAGTAACCTATGTGGGCACGACTCATCTTACCGTTTGACCCTTACAGCATTTTCCTATCGAGGCCCTGTCGTCATGGAATAATTTCCTTGCAACAAAGTGGACATTCAAGGATAATGCCTCCCAGATCTCGAGGCTTATCTCAAGGAACCTCGGATACCTTTGAAATGCCCTAATGCAGCACAAACAATGGTTGCCTCATTAAAAATCTTGTCTGAAAAACCCGTTTGGGATAAAAACCGATGCAAAGGAAAAAGAGTGTGACGCGTGATTTAAGCTTCAAAGATTCGTACCGATCCTTGTGGATAGCCTGCAAGTGTTAGTTGAAAAAATAGAGAGAATCGGAATGGGATCATACCTTTATTCGGATTTTGGATATTTAATGTGATCAGGCCCTCGTGAATTTTAACCTTGACCATTTCTCCTCTTACTTTGTGCGAAGACCGGGCACACTGCCTCTATGACAGTGGCATACGTAGGATATTATATAAGCGGTGTCACGATTTTAAAGAGTAAACAAATAATAATTCACTTTAACATCATATTAAAAAATATAGTTAGAATCATATTAATAAAACACCTCAAAATTTGTAAGTGAAAACTTATTTTTTAAAATGTACTCAACAACCTCATTAGAAATAATACTACTCCCTCCCGGTCCACTTTAAGTAATATTGACATTTTTTTGTGGTCCACAATAATTGATTTTTTCAGATACCAAGAAAGAATTAACTTCTTCTTTTCAAAGTTGTCCTTGGAGTAAAGAGCCTAGATTAGTTTGTTATATTTTCAATGAGCAACTTAAGATTAATGTGGTCAATTTTATTATTTATTATTAATTATTACCAAATAAATTATTTAACATGTGCGAAAAGAGCCAATAAATCACTTAAAGTAGATCGAAGGCAGCAAATATTTTCTTTAATATAAAACACTAGATAATTATGCAAAAATTTATCATTCATTCCATTTTGCAAATCGTTCTTAATCAATTTCAATATTGAAAAAGAAGATAAAAGGAAAAAAACGAAGATCCATTATTTTAGTATTATGTTAATAAGAGGCCACCTGTTATGAGGCTCAAAAAAATGTTGAAACAAAAAGTGAAGCTACCAGCTTTCGAACTTGTGACCTACCCTTGATAAAGATCATGCTGGACCAAATGAGCTAGACTGTAATGCATCGAGAGGTGTCACTTTATTAAATATAACATCTACAATGCTTTTGGATTTTAATTATATATGCTTATGTAATAAAAATTTCCGACAAAGCGGTGTCACGTGACACTGCATGGGCCAAGGTAGATCCGCCTCTGCTCTATGGTCTCCATTGTACAGTCGATATCGATCTCTATTCAACTTCGGCTCTCGATCAACGTACCCTTTGATGCTACTCATAGGCCTGCTAGGATAAACGGACTCCGAATGAGTCCCAGTTGATCATCTTCGACCGGTAATGATTATGTACATCGGACCAAGTGACAGCCGGGTACTCGAGCAAATTTTGCTTCAACTGAGGTGAAGCTAGAGAAATCCAAGTCTTGAGACCTTGAGCGAAAGCTTGAACGTCCTAGTCATCGGTGACCAGAGGCAAATCCATTCTCTTTACTTGGAACCAAGATACGAATTCCCTGAGCATCTCGTTTTCTTTCTTCTTTACCTTAAAAAGGTCCGACTCCTTGTTGCAATTTTGATGGCTCCGGTGTGTGCTTTTAGAAAAGAATCTACAAGCATGGAAAAAGAATCAATAGAATTTGGGGGTAAGTTATGATACCATGTTAAGGCACCCTTGGACATAGTCTTCCCGAACTTCTTCAGCAGTATGAATTCATTTTTTTCATCTTCCAAGTCATTTCCTTTGATGGCACACGTATGTGAGGTGAAGTGTTCATTTGGATTGGTCATCCTGTTATACTTGAGAATCTCAGGCATATGAACTTCTTGGGAATTGGCTTCGGAACCGCACTAGAGGGGAAGTGTCTTTTCACGAACTTTTTAGAGACTAGTCCTTCTAAGATCTGGGGTGCCTCTGGTATCTGATCGACACGGGAGTTATAACTCTCCACTTTTTTGTCATTATCCTCGATCTTCTTCTCCTTGGACTCGATTCTCTTGGTGAGTTCCTCGATCATCATCATAATTGTAGGGTCAGTCCCTGAGCCATTACTGTTTGATCCCTCCGGCACCGGCTTAGTACGTCTACTGTTCCCTATTTCGACCACATTTGGAATTTTATTCTAACTTTAAAGTTGAGGACAATATATTGAGCTTGTGGCATCTCGAATATTACTCAGAGGTTGATTCCCCCGTCTCCCATTCCTTGCGTTCTTTGGCCACCAGACTAGGCTTCCCTGCGTATATTTCCTTTGGGGTCCATGCCTAGATTTGCATTTAAAGCAATTTGCGAACTAACATCAACCGGTTCCACATTTGGTATTTTCCCTGGATTTATCGGTGGTATACCAACCCCTGTATTGTTATTCTCTCCAAGACCTTCGTTGTCATAAATAGGTGCGTTTTGTGAGCTAGACATGTTTCAACCCGAGAATCAAAAATTCTTGACAACAAAAAGTGTAAAAGCAACGTGTGTAATAAGAATTAGTAAAGAAATAATCACTATTATCTTTAGCCCCACGGTGGGCGCTAAACTGTTTACCTCAAAAATACGAGTAACAATTAAATTTGATTTGAGGTTTTAAGGATATGGATTTAGCTCAATATCAATTAATAATTAAGAAATATGAAGCAGAAGTGAAAGAGACAAGTGAATCAAAGCAATGTTACTTGACAGTAATGACCTCGAGACGGGCTTAGAGCATTAAAGTAAGAAAAGTAAAGCAAGAGCAGTAGAGCTTAAAGGACAATGTTGATGAACATTAGGTAAAAAATAGAGAGTACATTTGTCTTCTCAGTGATTATGTGATCTTACAAATGATTAGGGTCCCCTTTATATAATAGGGGAACCCTAACTAAGGTATATTTCTATTTACAGTAAGGATTATTCTTTATACAACTGTCTAACCGCCTAGTACGGAGTCGTACAATCCTATTCCGGAATTTGCGCCATGATCTTGGGGATGTGGCGGGAACTAGCTCATTCTGTTACAAATCTACAACGTACTATTTCGGGATCGAGCATACTCGGATTTGATATTCCTCATACTCCTATCTCCGAGCATCGCATTCTGTCCTTGAGCTCGAGTCCAGTCCATCGGTCTCGAACTCGACCTCGCCTCGAGCCTATAAATCGGGTAGTCCCGATTTCCACCATATACACTATTTATTCCCTTGTAACTTCTATCAACCAGACCCCGGAATTTTTCTGAGTATAATCACCTCAGTTTAAACTAGAAACATTTTAGTTTCTATAATTAAACCACAAGTTCTAGTACGGTTTATTGGGCAGAAATGGATCCAAAATTTAAAATTTATAGGTTCTGAAGTTTAGTTTATTGTTCAGAATTGGATTCAGAATTTGAAATTTATGGGATCTGAAGTTTATTATATATACTTATGTACTCAGTAAAATTATCAACAACTATATAGAATTTGAACCAAAGTTATTGGTTCTACTAAACCCATACTCTTTTTGCTAATTCCGCCCATGTTACTCTTGAAAAAACTAACAAACACTATTGAAGAGAGGGCCATATCCTAGGGACAGTGACCTAACAATTGGTCGTTTTAAAGGATTACCGACAATAAATCGACTAAGCTTGGTGGATTGAAAGAAAGTTGATCGGTATGAAAATCGTTCGACACAGTCGGCGTACTGAATTTTAATTTTACCAGTATTTTCTTACGTTCGATCCAAAATTTTCTAAAAGATTGACCTTATCAGTCAATATTATAAAACCGATCAAATTATGCAATTATAAGATACGCTATCTGCGAATTGAACCGAGGATTGTACCATTACAAGGGACCATACTACTACTAGACCACTAGTATTTGTTGATCTAAGACTTTTGTTTTTTATTTATACTCTTCAACTGTATTTTACACGAAAATAATAGATTGAGTCGGTCAATTTTCTTTTAAAATAAAATAAATAACCGACCGTATCAATTGATATTTTAAATGAATTGACCAAAGATTTGACCAAATCGGTCGATTTTAATAATTTTAATTTATCTTAAATAAAAACACGACTGAGTCGGTCATTTTTCAGATCGGTCGGTATTTTTGACCGACTTGATCGGTAGGCTTCGCACAGAAAAGAGCGTTTTTTTAGTAAAGAAAGGTATCGGCCGGGGTCATGTGAGTCTTAATTTTTATAAAGGAGCACGAGTTTTAGTAAGTTATATTGGTGTTTGCCTGTTACAACCATTGTAAACTACTATTATATCCAAAGAAATTTTGACTTATGAATGTGGAGGATCCATAGTCATTTTAATGTTCTAGTTTGCAGTTGGACATTTAACATAAATAGTATCATGGGCCCATAGATAAGCATTTGTTCGTTGGTCCAATCATGCATTGTCAAGTATTTTTCAGCCTTGTGAAATAAATGAAACCAATATTTGTTCCGTTCCAAAAAGATTGAACCTTTTTTAAATTTGGTAATAATTTAGCTTAAAATTACAACTCTATCTTTAATGAGAAGCTTTTATAACCACACAAATTAATATTCTGGGTCCCATCTGAACTTGTTTTGGATTACAAATTCCAAAAATCATCATTTTTATCTTAAACTCCGTACCTAGTCAAACATATTTACATAAATCAGAACGGAGGGAGTACTATATATATGTCCCAGAACAATCAAATATTACCAAGCTGTTAGCCTGTTTTAGTTGAATTGTGAGCTAGCTGAAAGAGATTGAAGATAGTTTGACAGTGACTTTTGACGAGATAATTAACAACTGTTGAACTTTACGCTACAAACTTTAATTTTGCATCCTAAAGACTTGGCTTCTTTCGCCAGATCTAGTCATTATTAAAAAACAGTGCAATCCCGTCCATTATTTCCGACCGAAATCGGTTGGACAAGGGAAGCCATCGAAAAGCTACTGAACATCGTGAACATTTTTGGCATTGGAATAGCTATTCCGCCTATTTCGTCAAGATAAACAAGGCGGATTCTATCATAAGTCGTTCCCGCCAAGAAAAAAAGTGCAGCACCAATAAATCCATGAGATATTATTTGTAAAAGGGCTCCATTAAGTCCCGTATCGGTTAGAGAACTAATTCCTATAATTATGAAACCCATATGAGAGACAGAGGAATAGGCTATTCTTTTTTTTAAATTCCGTTGGCCAAGAGATGTTGAAGCTGCATAGATTATTTGTATTGTACCTATTATCATCAACCAAGGAGAAAGTATAGAATGGGCATGAGGTAATAATTCCATATTGATTTGAATTAATCCATACGCTCCCATTTTTAATAAAATTCCGATTGATAATTTTGGACCGAATTCCGACGGATTTTAATTGATCGGAAAGATGATGATCGCAATCCTGTACCGATCGAAATTGCTCAGAAATTTCAAAACGTTGACTGACTGTCAAACTTTAATTTCGACCGAAATCGGTTGGTAACTATTAATTTTTTTTTTAATTTTCAAATACCGACCGATATCGGTCGGAATTTAAAAAAAAAAAAATTATTTAAATAAATAATTATTTGTAAATTATAATAAATTGTTAATTTATTTTAAAAATAACTATAAATTCAAAAAGTATGGAGATTTCATTTGAAATTTCCGACCGAATTCGGTTGAAAGTTTTGAATTTCAAGGATTGAATCAGCCTAGATTATTCCAGGTAGATATGTTCCTGTGAGCGTCTAGGTGTTGAGCCACCCATGATTTTAGTTCCCTAATACAATTAGGTGTTGAGTTAGACACCAATATTGGTAATCACTAGTTATTGCCCAGATCACTAATAATATCATACATTTTGGTTTGGGAAATCACATCATTAAAATTTATCAGTAATATCTAATGTTTTCTTCCTTATATGTCCATTGTGCTCTATCCCGATATGGGATTTGTCTAAACTCAACTGAACTCTAAGATGCCAACCAAGTATTGCCCAAGGTTATGTGCGCCATGCAAAGTGCATGCCTCTAGTATTATACATAACAGGCAACCCAACTTACAGTGATGTTATTCACTTTGGGCTTAGGGAACCGCGACTTTAAAACACGTATATAGGGTTTTAAGTATTATTTTCTTATATACCTAGTACCTTGCTCGTGTTTTGCCGCGGTGAAATTTGCTTAGAGTCTTTACACCACTTATCTTGTGTCATTCCACAAATTAAGCATAGATAATCTTCTATTGTCTGCATTAAGTAACGGTTGCTATAATCTTGATATTGTTCATAACATTACAACTGAACCCTATCACACTTCTATTTGCAATACCTCCTATTACAATCTTATGTAATATCTTGCCAATACATTCAACTGTAATTAACGACGTACTAATGCATGAATATACTTATAAAAAATATGCAATAATTGCCACACACAGACACAGAGTAAACAAGTGTGTTACAAAATTCAGATCCAACTAGAATACATAACCAGTATGACTATTTAAAAAGGAAAAATAAGAGAGTCCAATATGATTTATTGCAAGGAGTTGGGACTCTTTTTGTACAACAATTGTTAATAAACCATGTGAATGAAAAGTAGCCAAGTCACCGATCTTAAAACAAATATTGATGATATATCATTTTCAATTGGACGTCCAAAAAGTGGTTAGCTGTCACGAAACTTGGCGTCCAAAGTTACTAGCATTAAGTTTATCCACCAAAATTATCGGTGCACTATAATTGTGGTTTTAATTTTTGCATCAATTAAGTGGCTGCTTTCCTAACATCTAGGGTTTTAAATTATATATGCTATTAGTATAAAAAATTTAGGATTTTTTACACAAGTAGCTGCCGGATTTATGTTTACGTTTCTGAGTTAGTATATATAAATTATACACGGATTACACTCAGCAATACATATATTGTACGTTCATCTACTATTTTTAGTTTAAGCAATTGGGGGGACAGCAATTTAAGTTAATTCTTCAAAAACTTATGTGATCATCTACAAAATATCTAGAGTTGAAACTCCTTTAAAATATGGGATTCTTAACCTTGAAAATAAGGATGTTACCTGTTACAACTAGGAGTGGCAAATATGTGGGTCGGATTAGATACAGGAATGGTCAAATGTGGGTAGTAAAAATCGGAGAAATTATCCAACCCGATTCACATTTAATACGGATAAAAGTGGGTTAACCGCCAGTAACCATATCATCCATGACTACTTGAATATAATCACTTTTGGGAGGATTCTTAGTCTCCCACACTTGAGGAACCCCCAATTTTAGGCTTTACAAATGTAAAAGTTAAACTCATTAGTTATCCATTTTCTAAATGGATAATATGGTTCTTATCCATATTTGACCCATTTTTAAAAAGTTCATTATCCAACCTATTATTTAGTAAATAATATGAGTAATTAACTATTTTCTTTTAACCATTTCGCCACCACTAATTACAACAAACAAAAATGACCTGTGTATAAAATTTTCTACGACTGATCTTAGATAAAACTTAACTCAAAATAGAAATATTGTCCTTTTCCTTCAAAATTCTTTTTCAATTGGATTCTATGCAACTTTTATCTCATTGCAAAAAAATACAACTCTCATGAATTCCAACGCCATTTTTGTCCTATCAATACGAACTAGTATATGTATCCGTACGATGTGCGGCTTATTGTAAAGGAAAATATATATATATATATATATATATATATATATATATATATATATAT
>MU687042.1:0-14193 GCA_026770625.1 Nicotiana glauca
ACTGTAACAGAGTCAAACTTTCCTCTGTTCGGGATTAAACCGGTGACTTGGGACACCATTATATTCTCAAGTGGCTACTCTGAACAACTTAAATAACTAATCCCGTTCCGACTGTCCTTAAATTGGAAAAACTCCTCTACGCCCTCGCGGGTAAAGTAGCGTATGAAAAAGGAGGTGTGACATCCATGAGGCATTATCAACAGTATAAGACCTCCATAAGGCAACCTCGAGCTCATAAGACCTCCATAAGGCAATACCAAATCTGTAAGACCTCAAGCAAAGCATGAATTATACTTGTGCCAAGTAACCTATCTGTAAGACCTCAAGTAAGGCATGTTCAAATCCATAAGACCTTACAAAAGGCATAATCCCGATCTTAAAGTCTAGGCTATATTTTCGAACTTGTAAGACCCCTAAAACGGCATACCCTCGATATAGACGCTGAGGCTACCTCACTCGGGGACTAAAAGGCTATGTCCAAACACAATGACTATGGTCACAAGGCTCCGGCCAAATTAACGCAACTCGGGGATGCCCGACCATTGCAATAAAATCACAGGCCTTCAATTACTTCAAAAATACTTTGAAAAGAACCGGTTAATCAGTCTACCCCCGGCATAAGCATAAGAGCTTTGATCATGTCAGCTCCAAACAATGAAAAGGCTTTGAAACAATTCATCCGTCGAGTGAAACTTCCCGAGGTGATCATTTATTGCTACATAATGGCTCACAATCTGGGTTCTTATCGAGCCGTCGAAGAGTTGGGCGAACACAAAAACTTCAAAAAGTCTTTAATAAGGAAAAAATAAAGCCTATGTTAGAGGTCATACCGACCCAATGCATAAGAGCCTAAACATCAACCTATATTAGAGGTCGTACCGACACATTATGTAAGAAGCCTAAGGGCCAGTTTAAAAGAGCCTCAGGACCGATTAGAGGTTGCACCGACCCAACATGAAAGGGCTTAAGCGCCAGCCTATATTAGAGGTTGTACTGACCCAACGTATAAGAGCCTAAGGGCCAGTTTAAAAGAGCCTCAGGGCTGATTAGAGGTTGCACTGACCC
Source organism: Nicotiana glauca (assembly GCA_026770625.1). Classification (NCBI taxonomy): domain Eukaryota; kingdom Viridiplantae; phylum Streptophyta; class Magnoliopsida; order Solanales; family Solanaceae; genus Nicotiana; species Nicotiana glauca. The sequence goes on from MU687042.1 coordinate 1,066, forward strand.
ATCGCGTAAGAGCCTAAGGGCCTGCTCAAATAGCATCAGGGACGATTTTTAGACCTAAAGGTCGATGAGCTCAAGTTGAAACTTGTCTTGGGGAATAAACCCCAAACTGTCAACTTTCGACCATTACAAATCGTTCAGCAGTAACAAGAACCCAAGGGTTTAATTTAAGGTCCAAAATTTCGGACCAATTATCAACAAGCATCATAGTTTATTCCTAAAAAAGCAAAGGAAAAATGAGAAATGATGAAAAAGAAAGGGTTTTTACATATATATTGAAAGTTCACAAGGGTGCATTTACAAGCCCCATGAATAAAGCCCTTACAAGGGAGAGAGCAAATAAAACTCTAATCTACCACTAGGGCTGTTCCTTGGACGACTCCCTTGAAGGTTTTTCCTTCAACTGCTCCGGCCACGGTCCCCGGGTCTTCAACGTCCTCTTCCCCTTCTGGGATTCCACCTCTATCTTCATTATCTTCTAAGCCACTGATCGACTCACCTTTAAAAGTAGGCAGGGCTGCAGCCTTCTCTTCTAGGGTCTTTGCCCTCTCGATCTCGACAGACAAAACGATGCCACTGCATGTATATCCTCGAGAGCTTGCCTCCGAGATTCTAATTAGGCATGCTCCACGGCTTGGGTCAATTGCAGCTTGGCCTCCTCGGACACCTTCCTAGCCAGAGCATTTGCATCAATAACATCCTTTTCGTACGAGGATACGAGCACCTCGACTTTAGTCCTGGACCCGCATAGCGCAACAACTAACTCAGTATGAAGATATTTATATTTATTACTCTCCTCCCTCACATCATGAAGTTGATGTACGATTGAAATTGGCTTCCCCTGGAGGGTATCTCTCTCAGAGGCTATCTCACTCACGTGCCGTTTAAGTTCGAGAATTTCAATATCTTTGGCTCAGAGCTCCTCCCTCATTAGGACGTTCTTCTTCTCAAGCTGCAAAGATCGGCCCAAAGGTGTTAAAACACTAAAGTCAGGCAAGCATGTAGACAAAAACAAACGAAAACTATATAACCAGCTTAGTGAGATGAGTCCTCTCTCAGGACGCCGCCTCCAAAACAATCCTGGAGACCAGATAATTCCTCTTCCTTCTTGGTAAAAAGACCTCTAAGCTTGTTGGCTTACGAGGTGAGCTTCCTATGCTCACCCTCGTTGTGAGTCAACTCGGCTAGAAACCTACCAAAGGTCTGATTATAAAGCACCTTGGCCTGGAACCGTGAAAGAAACAAAGTTAGAATGATAAAGATCAGGGCACCGATCAAAATTTACAAAAAATTACCTGCTCCAGAGCGTATCGTTCTCACTGAAAAATAAGTGAGGCATCAAGCTCAGGGTTTTCCTCGGGCGTAGCAAAAGGCCTTTCAAACACATCTTTATCTCTAATGGGTGCCCCCACATCAGAAGATTCTTTATTCTGGGCATCATGAATCTCCCTCGAAGGTAAAGTCAGTCTCGGAGGGGAATCGCTCACTTCAATAACCCCGACTGGATCAATCGGGGCCGTCTTTTGTTTCTGAAGAGCTTTAGAACTAGGCTTCTCCGGACTGCCTACCGAATGCTCCTCAACTCGAGGAATATTTTAGCCATCAACCGTCTCGAGGACATTAACCAATGCACCCTCGAAGGCCTCTTCAGCCTGAGGCAGGACAACAATAACATCAAGTTCAACTTTAGAGGCCACCGGCTCAACAATATGTGAAAAGGTCACGTTTTCTCCTCCTTTGGGTGCTACCGAGGAATCATCTTTTCCCTCACCTTCAAATCGGGGTTCTAGAGTTAAGGCTGCTAAACCATCCTTAGGTTCTTCCACTTTGGCAATCTTTGTTTTCGAAGGATCGGTCGACGATTTACATCGTTTTTTCTTATCTTTGTCAGGTTTCATGGTATCCACTTCCCCAGGTTGTGCTTCTCTAATCAAGGAGGCCTCTCCTAGACCTGCGCAAATACAAAATATAAACACAGGTAATGAGGGCCCAGTCGGTGATAGCTTTTCTGAGAGATTCAATTACAGAAGAAGTGAGGACTCACTGTGGCTCTTGGCCTCCCATCGAGCCTTGGACAGGTCGTGCCATTTGCTCAAAATATGGGCAAGTCGAATCTAGCCGGCTAACCCAGCCTAAGAGATCCTTAATCGCACTAGGGTACACCGCGGCAGCTACATCAGCGGAGGAATTCCGTTCATGGGGAGATTGATCCAAAAGGAAAAGAAAATACTTAATTAGTGTATCCATTCATGTTTCGTGTTCCACCTTTGAGGGAACAACATCTTCTCTACTGGAATCAGGTCTGAGGTCCTAACTCGGACAAAAAGGCTCATCCACCCTCCGTCTCTAGCCTCATCAGTACAAGCAAAAAGAGGTTTTCGTGGACCGACATAAGAGTTTAATCAGGCTCCCGTGGAAGAGTCAGGCACTGTACATTCTGATCAGGTAGTCGAGGGTGAATGGCATCCCCTTAATCAATAACAACAACAACAACCCAGTATGATCCCACAAGTGGGGTCTGGGGAGGGTAATATGTACGCAGACCTTACCCCTACCCTAAGGGGCAGAGAGGCTGTTTCCAGGGGCATCCCCTTAATCATGTTCGCAAAATATTTGATCATGTAAACAATACGCCAAAATGATGGATGAATTTCGCCGAGAGTTACCCGATATCGTTCACAGAATTCAAGGATCTTGGGGTCCATTGAAGGTGAGGATGAATCCATCGGTCCCAGAGTAAATGGATAGGTATACACACTAAGGAAGTCAGCCTTGTATGTCCTTATGTCCTCCCCTCGAGAAGGAATCTCCACCAGCACCGTGTCCCCCCAACGGTAGTCAGTCTTCACCTTCTCAGCATCTGTTACTAAACTAATATATTGGGACATGGGTTCACATTGTCCCGACTTCGAAGAAGGCTTGTCGACCTTGAAATCGGAGGTCGTTTCATAGGATCATGGGATGCATTCCTCAAGATTAGGGGGTACTATTGCCTTGCCCTTAGACGAGCATGAAGAAGAGGAAGGCATATCTTCCTAAGGGATAGAGGTGGAAGTCTTCTCCATCCTAGTTAAAATATTTCAGAGGAGAGAAGAGATTGTAGTCAAAGAAAGGACTCAAGAGAGAAGTAAGAAAGAACTCTTTTGAAGGCTTGATGATACAGTGGGAAATAAGGGGCGAATGAAGAAGTATTTACGACCTTTAGACACTCTTTTTGTAACATCAATCGCTTGATATAGCGTAATTGACGTCATGATGGAAGTTTCAATTAGGCAAGAACTTATCATTTTCACTCTAAGAAACGCGGGGACTATATGTATACGGCTAAAACCAGAGAGCCTGATTTATGATCATTATGACATCCCATAGCCCGTCTCTAGAAAGCTCGAGGCATAGCTCAAGGTTCGACCCTGAGGGTTTCTCATGCTCGATCTCGGGGCAACACAAATTGGTGGCTATTATGGACAAGTGGGAAATTCCCAAAGCACGCGGGCAAAGCTAACAACGCCTGCAAAAATAGTACAAGTCTGTATTGGACCATTAAATAGCTGTATCAGCTATGTTTCTTTGTAATAATTATACATGTACCAAGTTGGGATTCCCCCTCCTAAATAAAGGGGACCCTTGTTATTTCTTAAACACAAGATACTAAATACAAGAACAAGAACAAGAACAAGAACATTCTCTGCTCTCTAACTTAAGCATTCTCCATTGTCTTTCCTTTGATTTATTGTTTACATTTATTGTGTTTCACTGATTGTTTCCTCATTTATTACTCATCATTGACCAAAAAGAGTCATCGTTGAGGTCCTTAGAACTGTTAGTCTTTCATCGATCATCCCCATTCAAGCTCATTAGCTCAACCTCGAGGCCCAGCTTAGGCCAGTCCGAGACCCCAATTCGCAGCTGTTCGGTTTGAATAACAACACTGCCTCTCACCCTTACTTTACTTTCCTAGATCACACTTACCATCTATTCCCTAACAACTAGTATTAAAATAAATCATGCATTTTTAGAACCACAAAATCAAATATAATTGTAATTACCATTTTCAAGGTAAACAACACCATAATCATAGGGACAAGGAGGGGGAAGGGAATTAATGGTTGAGATTGAAGAGGTTTCTCTTGTTGACCACCATAGTGGCTGCTTGAAAAAATCCCCCCTTCTGGGGTCAGCCCCCCTCTCTCTCTCTCTATAAATATAATATATATATATATATATATATAAGTTTTCCCTTTTGTCCTATGGTCTTTTATCGGCGTACTTTCTGATGACTATTCACTTTATTGTTCGGTTGATCATAATGTTGTCCTATGGCATAAACCTTTCGATGTTTTGGCACCGGCGATGGCCAAGGTACTCTATGATACCTCACCCCGCGGACATGATTACGGCTTGATTGACCCCTTATCACTCCACTTAAGGATGACCATTCCTAGTCAAATTTTGACCCATACAGTTAGTCCCTCCGTCTGTCGAGGTTGCCTCTTAGCGGGCTCAACGGGCGGACTTTATCAATTTAAAAGTTAGAAGAAATCTAACTGTTACACCTAGGACGAGATCCTTAGGTCGAGGTGGCAGTGTGATGCTTTAAAGGTACCGTCGGACCGTTATGTCAGTTCGGAGCTGAATCGTTGCATTGATTCGATGCGTCATAAATACCCCCATATATATCATTACGACTCACATTTCCTAGGCACCATATTGTTTCCCGTGCCCTATCAGTTTTTGATTGACAGTTCTTGGGTTTTCTGCTTGGGACATTCATGTTCCTATATATAGGGGAAACCACCATTTCGATCGTTATGTTTGTCAATTCAATCTGAGGAATTTTGCAAAACTTCCACCTTCTTCACTGTTTCTTACTTCTGATCTCATACTTCTGCTTTTGTCAGAATCAGACGCTGCAATCCTCTCTCTTCCTTCATCGTACTTATTTATTTCAATCAGTTCAAATAGATAGTCAGTACTTCTTCCCATACTGACAGGTTTGTCAAAGCTCCCGTACCAGAAAATGACGCACCTCCTCTAGGAGATGGGGTGGAGGTTACGGAAGATGAAAGAGTTCCAACATCGTTCGAGATATTGCCCCGTCCAACAAAATTATGGACTAACTTCAACTGCCTTAAAGGAGAAGAACTGGATCCTGCACCCTCTACCATGGATGAAGTGACGATTGCGGTGCTCAAGACGAAATGGGGAATTCTGAACCATATCGAGATGGTGCCGGCGACGGAGGATGATGTCGTACATTTGGACTGCCCAAGGTACTGTGCATTCTACGTATACCCTTTTGTTGTGAGGTAATACGCTTCCTTTCCCCTCCCTAGTGACAGACTTCTACCACTTCTATGTAGTGTGCCCGACTCAACTTTTGTCGTATGTGTACAAACTCTTGTTCATGCTGCTCAAGTACGCGGAGCTCCCTGGTCGAGAGGTCATTTTGGGACACATGCTTAATATTTTTGCCCCTCAACTTATTTGAGGCACGATGATCCATATGTGCCATAGAGGAACAAAGAGTTTGGTGGTGAAGATAGATGATAAGGCTAATCGCTGCTTCTAGGAAAGCTATTTTTACGTGCGGACTAGGCACCTTTTAGCAGACTCGGTGGGGTTCCCTGAGAGGTGGAACTTCGCATGTAATTTTTCTTTTGTTTACTTTATGATTCTTTTCGAGGCTACGGCCGAGCATTCTTCTTTAGGTGGAATTGCTAATTTATTTTTGCTTTCGCAGCTGAGAGACTGCCTCCACCGCCGATTGACGACATCCGTGAGTGGATAAACACCATTCTTCCCATGCGATGCGGGTCTGTGAGTGGGTTTCCTTCTATGAGAAATATGGGTGTAAGCCTCTTACCGGTAAGTCGGCCTGCTCTTTCTTCTGTAAGGTCCGATTTTGTTATTATATGATCGTTTTTCTTTGTTGGCAGGGAGGATGCAAAGAACGAGGGCTCCTCCTCTCGTATTCCATTAATCAGCACTTTCTACCCGTCCTGCGCCGAGGGCTGCTACCCGACCTGCATCGAGGTTCACTAACCAATCTGCACCTACGGCCGAAGCTAAAAATACAGTGGCTACTTCTCAGGCTGAGACTCCGGTTCCTACTGCCCATTCCATAGGCGAGTCATCCCGTGCAGGTAGTGGAGAGGGTCCATCGAAGAGATGACAGGGTGCCCTGGAGGTGGAGCCTTTAGCCGAAACATCATCGGGGGTTGACCTTGGCCTGACTATGCCTGATGTTGGTGGTAATATTGATGGTGATGTCGCTCCAATCATAGAGGCTGTGCCGGTTATGAGAGATCACCAAGCCGACATGGTGGGGAGATAGAGTCTCGAGGGTGCCACTACTATCTCGAGTGGCCCCTCGACCTCCTAGCTGATCCGCACTTCTTCTCAGACCAAAGAGAGGGGGAAAGGCATCATGGTTGATGACTACGAGTCCGAGTCTGACCTTGATTCTGACGATATTAGAATTTTCGAGGAGGCTTCACCCAGACCATGGTAATGGCAGGGGGTCCTTCTCGGATACTTGAGATTCCTTCGGACCTCAATCTTTTGCCACACAGTGGATTTTGTGCCATAATTTGACCTCAATCTTTCCCTTTGTTCAATGTTGTGTTGTTTCCCTTATCGAGTATCTCCCTCTCTCTGTTTTCAATCTTACATGCTAGAGGTTGAGAGTGCTCTCAGGGTGGAGACTCAGACCAAGATCTTCCTGATGATTCTTGAGAAGTACAGGCAGTATCACAATAGGTGTCGTGAGATGCATGAGAGGCTCAGGGAAGGTGCTGATACCCGACCCCTCGGAGAGGAGCTAGAAAAGTGGGACCAGGAACTGATGCAGTCCATTCACAGGTGTAGTGAGCTCGAGGGGCTGCTTCGTACCAAGGACGAAGAACTCGAGTTGGGAAAATGGGTTATTGCCGAATGCGAGCACCTTCAGGCGAATGTGTCATCATTACTAGTCTAACTGGATCAGATTGCCGCTAGAGTCAAAATTCTGAGTGCAGAATGGATGGGGAAGTTAGCCAAGCTGGAGAGTAAAGTGTCTGAGTTGAAGAACATCGAGAATGCTCGAGCGTCTGATTTGACAAGGGTGGCAGCATTAGAGGACACTATCCGCATCCTTCAATCTGAGCAGGAATCTGAGAGGGCAATGGCCACACTGAGGGAGGCATGGCTCGAAGAGCGCAATGGCTAGATCGACTGGGGGGCCTCAAGCCTTGGGGATCGTGTGGTGGCGCTTGAGGCCGAGAGAGTGCAATTGTTGGCTCAGGTCGAGTCCGTCCTTGCTACCGTTCCTTGTCATTTGCATGAGCTTTGGGTCCATGCGAGGCCTAACAGTACATTTACAAGGGTTTGTGGGAGACAAGCAATGTTTCAAAGGTCGCATATGAAAAAGCCCGGGCGAAGGCACGAGAGGCTCGTGTGAACTGCGATTACAACCATAAGACGCTGGAGGCTGGCGAGGATGCCGATGTTGAGGGGTTTCCTGAAGACAATGACGAGGAGGATGGTGGTGAGTGAAAAATTGATGCTAGTCTTGTATTCGTTTTTTTGGGCCCGTTTTGGCCATTTTTAAGGTACGACTTCCAAGAATTTACATACAAATATAGCATTTTCTTCGCCTTTGTATGATTTTCGATTTTCTTTCCCTTCCCTTTGTTTTCTATGTCTTTCATTTTGGCATAGATCTTTGGATTTTTATATGATGAGTCCCTGATTTTTGATCATAGAATCCGACCTTGACAGGATAGAGTAGGGTCTCGTCGTGTGAGTCCGAAAGAAGCCGTTCTGGACTCACATTCGGATGTGGTTGGCTTCTAATTTGTCGATGGTCGTTGGCTGTAAGGGTTTTATTTCAATCTAAGGCTGAAGTGTTGACCCACTGGAATTCGAGCGAGATCGAATTCCTCTTTCAGCGATAGCCCTTGCTGTAGGGGTGTTATTTTGAGCTGAGGTTAGAATTTTAACCCAGTACAATTCGAGCGAGGTCGAATTCTTCGATTAGCGATGGCCTTTGGCCATAGGGGTGTTATTTTGAACTGAGATCTAAATGTTAACCCAGTACAATTTGAGCGAGGCCGAAATCTTTGATTAGCGACCGCCATTGGCGGTAGCAGTGTTATTTTGAGCTGAGGTCGAAATGTTAACCTAGTACAATCCGAGCAAGGTCGAATTCTTTGATTGGCGATGGCCTTTGCCGTAGGGGTGTTACTTCGAGCTGAGGTCAAAATGTTAACCCAGTACAATTCGAGTAAGGTCGAATACTTCGGTTGGAGATGTCCTTTAACCGTAGGGGTGTTATTTCGAGCTGAGGTCGAAATGTTAACCCAGTACAATTCGAGTGAGGTTGAATTCTTCAATTGGCGATAGCCTTTGGCCGTATGGGTGTTATTTCGAGCTGAGTTCGAAATGTTAACCTAGTACAATTCGAGCAAGATTGAATTCTTTGATTGGTGAAGGCCTTTCTCCGTAAGGATGTTATTTCGTGTTGAGGTAAAAATGTTAACCCAGTACAATCGAACAAAGTCGAATTCTTCGATTGGCGATGAGCTTTGGCCGTAGGGGTGTTATTTCGAGCTGAGGTCAAAATGTTAACCCAGTACAATTCGAACGAGGTCAAATTCTTTCATTGGCGATGGCCTTTGGCTGTAGGGGTGTTATTTTGAGCTGACGTCAAAATGTTAACCTAGTAAAATCCGAGCGAGGTTGAATTCTTTGATTGACGATGGCCTTTGCCCGTAGGGGTGTTATTTCGAGCTGAGGTTGAAATTTTAACCCAGTACAATTCGAGTGAGGTCGAATTCTTTGATTGGCGACGGCCTTTGTCCGTAGGGTGTTATTTTGAACTAAGATCAAAATCTTAACCCGTTGTTTCATTGTCAGATTTTAAAGGATTTCATAGGTCGTCGTGTTATTTGTGCATACGTCGGGGTAAATCCTGAAGTACTCGATTTTATTATTGGGTGTTCTCCGGGGGAGTCCCTGTTTTGCTTAACTTTGCTTGCATTGGAGAATATCTTGATGGAGAGTACAAAATGTTGTTTTATTTCATTTACTAGAGGGTACTATACATGTCCGTTTCATACATTTGTTGGAGAAGTTTCCATTTATCTAGTCCCTTCATCGGTCGGCCTGGAGAAGCAATCGGCGGTGGGGCGATGAACTATACTTTGAACTTCGAGACGTCCCCTTCATTGCCTTATTAAAAACCTCCTTGAGAACCCAATTGGGGAAAAACTCGAGCGAGGGAAAAAGAGTACGACTTGAAGGGCGTCTTTTTTTGGAAATTAAAGCATTTGAGGTGGGCGACATTTCAATTGTTTTGTAGTAGTTTTCCTTCCATTATTTCTAGTTGGAATGCCCTTTTGCTCACTTGCCCATGCGAGTGGTTGCATTCTTGTTTAAACCATCAAACGAGGGGATAAAATAAAATTAGATTTTTTGTTCCTCTACCCAACGAGTCAGTGGAAAAGGGCGGTGTTGTAGTGTTACTCGCTCCTTCTTGTGTTTGCATGGTGGTTTTGTGTTTGGCAACCATGTTCAGCTCCATTGTTAATAGCTACTTGGTCCCACCTCCCTTGCTGAAGTGTTGGAATCGAGTCCCGGTCCGATCTCGTCCGATTTGTGCCAATAACAAGAGAAACATGTCATACTTCATTCATAAACTATCTAGTCAGTATGGGAATGTGAAAATAAGGTAAGGTGCGTCATTTCTTTCAGAAGACCGCGCAGCAAGTCGCTATCCCTTCACGAGGGATGGGAGTATGGGCTATATGTAGGGTGAAAATAGGGTTGTGGTTACGCTAGGTGACCGGGATCCTATTTTGAACGTGTGTTCGTCGTGTCAAACCTGCCGTTACGGGCAAGAAGTGGGTTTTGTATGGATATTGGTTATAGCTTCTACTTTAGGTTGCGTATTGACCTATATTGGTACGATTATCACGAAGGCTCACCTTCCGCTCTTTCTAGTGGGTGGTAACGCCGAGAAGGTCAGGCCATGATAGCTTAGTAGCGATATTTTGTTGATTCTGGATCTAAAAGAAACTAACAAATTTGGCTAAGAAATCCCCACAGACGGTGCCAAATTTTTTAACCAAAAAGTATCAAACGTTTTGTTAAACTAATTAATGAATGGAGTAAAGGATAAATCTTAGCCAAAAGTAATTAACTCTAGATCCGATATATTGAGTATGAAAATTGGGGGAGAACAAACTAATTTAATAGTGATCTATACGGTAAATCTTAACACATAATTAATCCCAGATCTGAACGTGTAGAGTGCGAAAGTAGAAGAAGAATAAAAGAATGTAATATTTCTTAATTTAATAAAATGTACATCAAGCGTGGAAGAAAAATTATATCTATGACGGATTTGCACCATAATCATGGGTACAAGGAGGGGGGGGGGGGAATTAACTGTTGACAATGAAGAGTTTATCTTGTTGACCACCATAGTGGCTACATGGAACCCCCCCCCCTCCTTTTGGCGTCAGCTCCTCCTATAGATATATTAAAATTTTCTTTTGTCCAATGGTCTTTGACCGGCGTACTTTCTGATGACTATTCACTTCATTGTTAGGTTGATCATAACGTTGTCCTATGTTGTAAACTTTTTGACGTTTTGGCACCGGCAATGGCCGAGGTACTCTATACTACCTCCCCCTGCGGACATGATTACTGCTTGATCGACCCCTTATCACTCCACTTAAGGACGATCATTCCCAGTCATATTTTGATCCATATAAACATTTTGTTTAGTGCAGAGCAAGAATTTATACAAGATAATTCTAAAGTAGAAAATTTTTTTGTTTCTCCTCGGGCAACTCGTCCACGCCTGCAAGATACTTGATAGTGTCGACGAGTTTTTCCAGCATGAGTTCGTCCCCTACTCCTCCTTGATCACAGTCAACTTCTCTTGCCTGCACATAGATTTCTTACAAGAGCTTGTTACAATCGGATAGTTTTCTTGGCATTGGTTGAATTATTTGGAACCCTAAAAAACAATCGATTATCACTCGCTTTACTTTACCGGTGAAGCATTTCTTGCTAGATCGGATTGAGAGTGACTTCTTCTGCTGACTAAGGTGTTCCGATTTTTCCATACCAGCTCCTTCTACCTATATTGCAGTTGAAGCACAAAAACGAGAATTTGGTGTCTTTCTGGTCAGTAATGGAAGCAATTGTTCCTTCTGTCATAAAATAAGAGCACCTGGCTTTGCCCCCTTTACCACTTCACTAGAATTTTGTCTTATATAAGGCGATTCAACTAGTTATACATAATCAGTATTTTTAAGTCATATTTGAAGATTGTAATTTATAAGTCGCATTGGTAGATTGCTATTTATAAGTCACATTTGGTGATAGCGATTTCAATGAGCTCTGTCATTGCTTCTATCAACATCACTCCATTTAAAATTGTCTCAATCCAATATTAAATTAAAATTTCTAGCTCTCTAAAACTAAAAGTTTTCTATAATTTCTATATAGTTAACAATATAACTAGTTATCTACAAAGTGCTTTGCAGTGAAGAATGTTTAAATGTGAATTTTCCTCTGTCGCCCGGAGACAACTAAAACGAAAATGACTAAGCTCCACCAAAAATGAAAACAAGTAACTGAGAATTTGAAATAAATTATCGTCCCACGTGCTGTAAAGTGAAAAAGTGGGAGAAGAGGAAGAAAAAAAAGGTGAAATTTTGGAAAACAAGTAGTAGATCGCATAAATAGGTGAATTAGACTATAATTGGACCCTAAAGAACCACATTTTTGTATAGCTTTGTGGTAAAAAGTGATAACCAAATGCTCTGATTAGTGCTTTTCATGCTTTGCAGGCTATATCCAACGAAAGAAGTCGATGGAGCAAGTTTGGGATCAATTACAGAGAAAAGGAGTCCAATCAAACAATGCACACGAAATCCACCAAGTGAAAAGACAAAAGCATAGCTGAACTTGGCCTGCCGTGGTCAGACCGTAACCACGGTAGGACCGCGGCAGAGCAGAGCTGCAGATTCAGAGGACCTTTTTAACCGCGGTCCTGGCGTAACCGCAGTGGGACAGCGGCAGAACGCGGAAAAGCCAAGGACTAAAGTGTCAAGTCGGAAAAACTTGGTGTAAAACTGTCATGACCCGGATTTCCCACCATCGGGATCATGATGGCTCCTACTCGTGGTAGCTAGGCAAGCCAACTTACTTTCCGTTTCCATTAGTAAAACCATTCTGTCGTTAATTTATAGCATCATTAATAATAACAACAATAACTGCGGAAGTCTAATTTTATAAGTCTAAAATAAATACGAAATGCTCAACAACATTCTCTACCCAAGATTTGGTGTCACATACTCATGAACCACTAAGAATAAACTACATATAAAGGTCTGAAAGAAATATAACAACTGTCTGTCTCGAAAACAATGAGGCAACAGTATAAATGAAAAACATAAGAAGAGATGCCCGACCTGCGGACGCCTACAAGGCTACCTCAGTCTCGTGATAATAAAATCCTGCTCCCGAACTACTGCTGCTACTGCTGCTCAAAACCTGGACCTGTGCAAAAATGCACAGAAGTGTAGTATCAGCACAACCGACCCCATGTGCTGGTAAGTGTGTAGCCTAACCCCGGCGAAGTAGTGACGAGGCTAGACTGGACACCACATAAACCTGTGCAGTTATAAATATACAGCGGAAATCGAATACCAAGTAATTAACAACATGGGAGGGGGAAACATGCTATGGGGAAATACAATTAGCAGTAATCCAGAGTAACAACCAAACAACTTAAAGTCCACCATGAAACAAGAAGTCAATATTCAGACATAACCACAGATATCAACAACTGTTGCGGCGTGCAACCCGCTCCATAATACTACTGTTGCGGTGTGCAACCCACTCCACAATTACCATTTTTGTGGCGTGCAGCCCGCTCCATAATTACCATTGTTGCGGCGTGCAACCCGCTCCATAATTACCATTGTTGCGGCGTGTAACCCGATCCTCATTATCATTTATCATTGTAACGCCGCACAACCCGATCCTCAGTATCATTTAACAGTCTGAGTCACCAAGCAATAGTCACAATGGAGGGACACACAGCAGACAAATACATAGCAAACATCCCGGCAA
>MU687042.1:27690-48895 GCA_026770625.1 Nicotiana glauca
ACTAGGCCTGATAAAGCCCTTCTCTAGCAAGTCCTGCAACTGATCCTTTAGCTCTTTTAACTCAAGCGGGGCCATGGGATACGGCAGAATAGAAATGGGCTGCGTGCCCGGAACCAGATCAATACAGAAATCAATATCCTTGTCGGGCGGCATACCCGGCAGGTCTGAAGGGAAAACCTCGGGAAACTCCCGTATAATAGGAACGGAGTCAATAGAAGGAACCTCTGTGCTGGAGTCGCGAACATACGCCAGATAAGCTAAACACCCTTTCTCGGCCATGCGTTGAGCCTTAACATATGAAATAACATTGCGGGTGGCGCGATCTGGGGTCCCTTTCCACTCTAGTCGGGATAATTCTGGCAAAGCCAAGGTCACGGTCTTGGCGTGACAATCCAGGATAGCATGATACGAGGACAACCAGTCCATCCCCAATATAACATCAAAATCCACCTTATCTAACAGTAATAAATCAACACGGGTCTCAAGACCCTCAAAACAACCATGCTGGAACGATGCACCCGGTTGACTACTATGGAGTCACCCACCAGCGTAGACATATAGACAAGAATGTCCAAGGCATAACTAGACATAGCCAGGCAAGGTGCAAAGTAGGACGACACATATGAATATGTAGACCCAGGGTCAAATGGTACTGAAGCATCTCTATCACAAACTAGAATGGTACCTGTAATCACAGCATCTGACGCCTCCACCTCTGGCCTGGTTGGCAAGGCATAAAATTTGGGCTCAGCACCACCTCCCTGAACCATGTCTCTAGGACGGTCATCCACCGGCTGACCTCTACCTCTGGCGGGACGGCCTCCACCTCTACAGTCTCGACCTCCGCCTCTATGATCCCTACCCCCGCCCCTGGCTGGCTGGGCAGGCTGTGGGTTAGCTGGTGCCTGAATTATAGGGCGAGGACCCTGCTGCCATGACTGTGTACCCCTCAACCTCGGGCAAGCTCTCCTGATATGACCATATTATCCACACTCATAACACCCCTCGGAACGACGAGACTGGCCCTGACGGCCCGAATGACCTCTACGAACACTCTGAAGAGGCTGTGCACTAATGGGCTGTTGATCTGAATATTGCTCACGAAAGCCACGATCACCTGAACCACCTTGTGAAGCTTGGAGGGCTGACTGAAAAGGCCTGGAAGACTGGCCCCTGTAATAAGAATCCCTGCTTCCGGATGAGGTACCACCGAAACGACCTGAGTGACGGGGCTTCTTGTCTGCCCTATAACCGCCCCCCTGTGGTAAAATCATCTCGATCCTGCAGGCCACATTGGCCGCCTCCTGAAAAGTAATATCACTACCCGCCTCTCTGGACATCTGAAGACGGATAGGCTGGATCGACCCATCAATAAATCTCCTCACTCTCTCCCTCTCAATGGGGAGTATGACGAGGGTATGGCGAGCCAGATCGATAAACCAGGTCTCGTACTGTGTAACCATCATAGACCCCTGCTGGAGGCGCTCAAATTGCCTCCGATAAGCATCCCTCTGAGTAACAGGAAGGAACTTCTCTAAGAATAACTCCGAGAACTGATCCCAAGTCAAAGGCGGCGACCCTGCTGGTCTGGCTGAACAGTAATCCCCCTACCAAGTCTTGGCAGATCCAGACAAACGAAAAGCCGCAAAATCAACTTCGTTGGACTCCACAATGCCCATGTTACGAAGAACCTCATGGTAGCTGTATAAGAAATCCTGGGGGTCCTTAGAAGAAGCTCCACTGAATGCAGCAGTAAAGAGCTTGGTGAATCTGTCCAACATCCATAAGGCATCTGCGGACATAGCGCTCCATCACCGGTCTATGCAACTACCCGCAGCTGAACTGCGGCAGCTATCTGAACCAGTGGAACCTGAGTCTGGGGAGCTACCTTCTCAGGAGTACGCACAGCAGGAGTCTGGGCTCCTCCTCCAGCCTGAGGAGTGGATGGTGCTGCAGGAAGCAATCCTGCTTGGGTGACACTCTTCATAATGCCAACCAACCGGACTAAGGCGTCCTAAAGAACAAGGGTAGCAATAAGCCCCTCTGGGACCTGAGCTGGGCCCACCGGAACTGCCTGGGCTGGGGCCGGAACCTCCTCGCCAAGGTTAACGTGAGTATCTGCCACTGATGTTGCTGCTGGTGGCTGGGTTCTGCCCCTACCTCGTCCCCTAGCCTGGCCACATCCTCTGCCCCTAGCGGGAGCTGCCTGGGGCTCGGACTGCTGATCAGCGGATGAGGAAGCGCGTGTTCTTGCCATCTGTGAAAGAACATAGTAGAAATTTAATTACCATTTGAGGAACCAAATCGCACGACAAGAAAGAACAAATGAGAGATTTTTCCTAACTCAATAGACTCTGGGAACAAGTACAGACATCTCCGTACCTACCCCTCAGACTCTACTAAGTTTGTTCGTGAGTTATGAGACCTATGTAACCTAGTGCTCTGACGGATTTCCCACCATTGGGATCGTGATGGCGCCTACTCGTGGTAGCTAGGCAAGCCAACTTACTTACCGTTTCCATTAGTAAAACCATTCTGTCGTCAATTTATAGCATCATTAATAATAACAACAATAACTGCGGAAGTCTCATTTTATAAATCTGAAATAAATACGAAATGCTCAACAATATTCTCTACCCAAGATTTGATGTCACATACTCACGAACCACTAAGAATAAACTACATATAAAGGTCTGAAAGAAATATAACAGTTGTCTGTCTCGAAAACAATGAGGCAACAGTATAAATGAAAAACATAAGAAGAGACGCTGGGCTTGCGGATGCCTGCAAGGCTACCTCAGTCTCGTGATAATAAAATTTTGCTCCCGAACTACGGCTGCTGCTACTGCTCAAAACCTGGACCTGTGCAAAAATGCACAGAAGTGTAGTATCAGCACAACCGACCCCATGTTCTCGTAAGTGTCTAGCCTAACCCCGGCGAAGTAGTGACGAGGCTAGACATGACACAACATAAATCTGTGCAGTTATAAATATACAGCGGAAATCGAATACCAAGTAATTAACAACATGGGAGGGGGAAACATGCTATGGGGAAATACAATTAGCAGTAATCCAGAGTAACAACCAAACAGCTTAAAGTCCACAATGAAACAAAAAGTCAATATTCAGACATAACCCCAGAGATCAACAACTGTTGCGCCGTGCAACCCGCTCCATAATTACCATTGTTGCGGCGTGCAACCCGACCCACATTATTTATCATTTATCATTGTTGCAGCGCGCAACCCACTCCTCAGTATCATTTGTCATTGTTGCGGTGCGCAACCCACTCCTCAGTATCATTTGTCATTGTTGCGGCGCGCAACCCACTTCTCAATATCATTTGTCATTGTTGCGGTGCGCAACCCGCTCCTCAGTATCATATGTTGCGGCGTGCAACCCGCTCCTTAATATCATTTAACAGTCTGAGTCCCAAAGCAACAGTCACAATAAAGGGACACACAGCAGACAAATACATAGCAAACATCCCGGCAAGGGAGAATACATTAAATACTTACGTCCCGGCAAGGGAATAATCAACAACATTTCCCTTTTTTTCCTTACTTTACTTATCTTATAATTCACTTTACTTTTCTGAGCCAACTCTCCAAAGAATTTAATGATAATTTACTGTTCACACGTTATTCACAGTATATAGACATCCTCCAATAACATGCAATTCACAGCCAGCTCATGATAATCACATTATAAGGACTCACGGTCATGCTAGACACCAATGTATAAATACTCGTCACCATGCCTATACATCGTACTCGATCACATAGCAATTAGCAACAAGACTCAACTCCTATTCCCTCAAGCTAGGGTTAGACCAAACACTTACCTCAAAGCCTTGAAATCCGCTTAATCCTCAACTATTGCTTTACCTCGTGATTCAACCTCCAATTTAGTTATATCTAGGTATAATCAATTTAATAATATCAATAAAGACTCAATGGTAACAACCCATAGCCTAGATATGAATTTCCTAGTATTATTCCAAAAATCCCGAAATTAGACACCGGGCCCACATGGTCCAAACTCGAGGCTCGGACCAAAATAAATTCACCCATACTCCCACGAGGTCAAATATATAATTTGTTTTAAGATTCGACCCCAAATTGGGGTTGAATTACCCAAGATTCTCAAAACCCTAACTTTGCGCAAAACCCATAATTTCTACCTTAAACTTCATGATTTAGGGCCAGGATTTCAGTAATTAATGAAGAAAATTGAAAGAAATAAGTGGAACAATGCTTACCCAAGAAGTTTTGATGAATGGGAGCTTCTATGGACGCCTAAGTTCTTGGAGAAGAAAGGGTTTCGTGTAAAATTATAAAAATCCCGTTATTGGTTCTGTTTTTAACTTAAAAATTCGCTGGGCAAAAATGCTCTTCGTGATCGCGGGAATGGAGATGCGATCGCGGTGAAGGAAGTGTAGGAGCTACGCGAACGCGTGAGGGAGGCTGCATTCGCGTAGAAGAAAGTTACTGGGGGGTCAAACTTTGGCCTATGCAATCGCGTGATATGGTACGCGAACGCGTAGAAGGAGGAGCTGGTCTATGCGAATGCGGGGAGTGATCCGCGAAGGCGAAGTGTAAAATGCCAAAGCAGTGCGATCGTGTGTCTGAGGCCGCGATCGCGTAGAACAAAATCGCTGGGCAACAGTTGCAGAAAATCTGCTATATTTCTATGAGCAAAAACATCCCGAACCACCTCCGAAACACTCCCGAGCCCTCGGGGCTCCAAACCAAATATGCAAACTAACTCAAAAACAGCATACGAACTTGCTCGAGCGATCAAATTGCTAAAATAACATCAAAATCATTGAATCAAGCCTCAAGATCATCATTCTCCTTTCAAAATTCATAAACTTCCCACTTTAGACATTTAGGTCTGAAACACGACAAACGACATCCGATTTCGACCAAACTTTACAGGAAGTGCTTAAACAATATATAAGGCTTGTACCGGGTGTCGGAACCAAAATACGAGCCCTATACCATAGTCTTTTAATCAATTTTCATTTCCGTTTTCCTTAATAATTTCAGAAAAATAATTTAACAGAAAAATTCTTTTACTCGGGTTCTAGACGTCGGATTTCGACTCCGGACACATGCCCGAGTCCCATATTTTTCTACGGACCTTCCGAGACCGTCCAATCTCTGGTCCGGGTCCGTTTACCAAAAATGTTGACCAAAGTCAACTATAATCATATTAATATCAAAAATTTTTAAATTTTTCATAGAATTCACATATTTCAACATAAAAATTTTCCGGCTATACGCCCGGACTGCGCACGCAAATTGAGGTGATAGAAAATGAGGTTTTTAAGTCCTCGGAAGCACATAACAGATGAGGAAAACAGGTGATGACCCTTTGGGTCGTCACAAAAACCCTTTTAAAAAGTACGAATTCAGCCATATTAGGGCAGATTTATTTTGGAGAATACTTTTGCAAGAAACACAAGTGTGAGAGATCACCCAGAAATATCATAGTTTTTTATTTATTCTTTTTCTTGCAATTTTCAATGATGAATATTTTAGTCGTTTATCTTTACGTTGTTATGAGTAGCTAATACTTTAGTCTAAGGTTTTGATGGAACCTATTGAAGGATGAACTTCTTGATTATGTTCATATAGTTTGCCAGTTAATCTCTATTTGTTCAATTACGTATTTATTGTAGTTAATTGACAGGATCCTCAATTAGCTGTGCCTATTTAGTCTGCATAACTTGGGAGAGAGTGCATATTTAGGTAATTGTTGAACAACACCACTCCCAAAGTATAAGAGGGATCTATAACTG
Source organism: Nicotiana glauca (assembly GCA_026770625.1). Lineage (NCBI taxonomy): Eukaryota > Viridiplantae > Streptophyta > Magnoliopsida > Solanales > Solanaceae > Nicotiana > Nicotiana glauca. The sequence continues at coordinate 33,497 of MU687042.1, forward strand.
TGGGTTTAAAGGCGGGATTAGGATAACGAAGCCTTGGGTGTAATCTAAAGTGAGCTGTAATAAACAAAGTCAGCTAGCGTATCTCGGGAGAGTGCGTCTAGTAAATTATTGCGATTTACCGTATCTCGGGAGAGATTTACGTTAAAAAGAGTGATCATGAATGATAGAGATATACAATGTTTGGGGAAGTTGATTATAAATGATTTAGTGATTCCAACAAAGGTAATTGATAGGTTAATTCTTGTGGGATTCGACTCCGGACTTGTAAATCGGATTATATTTGCAATGACCTCATTGTCATTTTTATAAGGCATAGTTGGGCGTGATCAAATTTTGGCGCCATTGTCGAGAAACTAACGGTGTTATCAATTACAATTGAAAGAAGTACAAAAATTCTTAGTGTAGTCAGTTTTCTTTATTCCCAATTTTTACATTGAAATTTTAACATTTGTCGAATTGGTTGCACAGGTGCATGCCTAGAAACTCATCGAGATCTGATGAAGTATTAGAAGCATTATCAGATCTCGAGAAATTTTTCAGGGCTTTGAATCGGGCCAACCGACAAAAAAAACAACAACCAACAACTGCACAATTCAAAAAAATCATGGGAGATAACCAGGAAAACCCAGCAATACCAATAGCGCCAGAGCTGCTCTCTATGACTGGGTACAACCCACAGCTGAGAATCTATCCACAGCGATAGTAGTCCCGCAGATACAGGCTGAGTCATTCCAAATCACAAATAACATGTTGCACTTGTTGCAGAATAAGGGACTATTTTCGGGGTCACAAGTTGAAGATCCTCAACTGCACTTGAAGAATTTCTTGTCTATCTGTAAAACCCAAAGGCAACCCAATATAACTCCGGAAGCAATCAAGTTGTTATTGTCTCCATTCTTAGTGACAGGAGCTGCCCAGACTTGGCTTAATTCACTCCCTATAAATTCTATAGTAACATGGGATGAACTAGTCAAGCAATTTCACAACAAGTTCCACCCACCCAACAAGACTGCTCATCAAATTGATGAGATTTTGAGCTTTAAACAGAGACCGATGGAGGCTTTGCATGAAACATGGGAGCATTTTAAAGGGATGCTGGTCATATGTCCACACCATGGTGTTCCAGATCTAAATCGTAACCGCGGTAGGACCGCGATAGAGCAGAGTTGCAGATTCAGAGGACCTCTTTGGCCGCGGTTCTGGCGTAACCGCGGTGGGACCGCGGCAGAACGCGGAAAAGCCAGGGACTAAAGTGTCAAGTCGGAAAAACTTGGTGTAAAACCCTTATAAAAGTAGGAATTCAGCCATATTAGGGCAGATTTTTTTGGAGAATACTCTTACAAGAAACACAAGTATGAGAGATCACCCAAAAACATCGTAGTTCTTTATTTCTTCTTTTTCTTGCAATTTTTCATGATGAATATTTTCGTAGTTTATCTTTACGTTGTTATGAGTAGCTAAATACTTTAGTCTATGTTTGATGGAACCTATTGAAGGATGAACTTCTTGATTATGTTCATATAGTTTGCCGATTAATCTCTATTTGTTCAATTACGTGTTTATTGTAGTTAATTGGCAGGATTCTCAATTAGTTGTGCCTATTTAGTGTGCATAACTCGGGAGAGAGTGCATATTTAGGTAATTGTTGAACAACACCACTCCCAAAGTATAAGAGGGATCTATAACTGTGAGTTTAAAGGCGGGATTAGGGATAACGAAGCCTTGGGTGTAATCTAAAGTGAGCTGTAATAAACAAAGTCAGCTAGCGTATCTCGGTAGAGTGAGTCTAGTAAATTATTGCGATTATTCGGGAGATATTTACGGTAAAAAAAGTGCTCAGGATTGATAGAGATATTTTGTTGAATCTATATGAAACATAACCGGAAGGGATTCCATCAATAGGAAAAATCACTACCTTAGAACCTTCTCATTATTGTTTACAAGCCATGCATATTTAGTCTACAACTGTTTAGTTATTTACTTTCAATCTTAGTTAGTAGAAATACCATCAACTATTGTTTACAAAGTTTGGGGAAGTTGATTATAAAGAATTTAGTGATTCCAACAAAGGTAATTGATAGGTTAATTCTCTGTGGGATTCGACTCCGGACTTGTAAACCGGATTATATTTGCAATGACCGCATTGTCCTTTTTATAAGACATAGTTGGGCGTGATCAAGTTCCAATTAATTTATGGTGGTCGCCTTATAAATAGCTACTCCATTAGCTACCTGTATTTTTATTTTGTAAATAAAAGACAAATTCCAAATATTCTTAACGACTAGTAAAAGAAAGAAACCTAAAACTAACATTGGAATTCAAATTAATGGTATAAAAAATCGGGAAAAAAGAAGAAGAAGAAAATCATGTTTACATGCTACAATATACACACACACGTGTGTGCGATAGTATTGTAGCAGGGGAATCTGATTTATTTTTTTCTTCTTTATTTTCGATTTTATATACCATTAATTTGAATTCCTATTTGACAAAGCTTCCAAATGTTCAATTTCTCAAACTTTCAACCCAAAATCTTTGATCTACAGCTTACGTATGCTATATGTATTAGTTGATTTGTTTTTGTTTCATGAAAAAATAAGGATGGAGACTTAGGAGGGTTAAGTCGATGGTTACAAATACAATGGCATTTTAGGCTTTGTGTAGACGGGTGGGTTTAAACTTTTTATTAATGAGAAGCCATTCGAAGTATATACTGTTCATAATTCCATCATATACTTTCACCACAATAGGTTAATCTTTTCGTAACTGATTTCTTTTGCAGGAACTTAACTATCAGTTTACCACAAGTTTAAACCGTCGGTTCAAAAGTTCAAAAAATAACCAACACTCACCGTAAGGCGTGTGATGTAGCCTACGCCAATGTAAGCATTAGTGGCTGCTTCCACGGCTTGAACTCGTGAACCTCAAGATAGTCATATACTGTTTTATCTGCTCTTAGCAGCAGCTTCAATCAACCCTGTTGCATAACCTCCTTAATTCTTTCTTCCATCTATTAGATCAAAATGAGCAGTTAACTACTTAGAGATGTCACTTGCTTACTTCCATCAAAACTATCAAGGAAGCTTGTAGTCAAGCTTTCAGCTGTACTTCCAACAAACTCCACTGCGTTTTTAGGTAGACTTCATTAACAATCATAGAAGTAACATATAGAAAACAACTGGAATTTAGTAATCTATCGGTCTACTGAAGTTGGAGAAAAACAGCAGAGAAATGTATAATAGTTTTAGCCCGTATAATTGTTCACATAAAAGAATGGAGCCTCGACATAAATAGTAAAGTTGTTGCCATGTGACCAGGAGTTCACGGGCTCAAGCCGTGGAAACAGCCTCTTGCAGAAATGGCTACAACACATAAATGCTACTGTTGCGTTTTTCTTTAAAGGGTGTGAATGGAAAATAGAAGAGGCACCTTTTGGATTGCACCTCTCCATCTCACCCTTTTTTTATCTATAAATTTAGAGGCTTGCCTCATTTTTAAGATATGAAAAAATCTAAAAATTTCTCCCCTCTTTTCTATATTGTTGCATTATTTTCAAATAAACATAAGTGTCGAGTGTGATTTTCTCCGTCTGTTGAGTTCGCTGAAATTCTGTAATTTCGATTGCCAGTATTACATAATAGTTATTTCGTTCTATCCTGGGAGAAATTAATCCAAAACCTTGGGCAACAGTGAGGGGATTAAATTCCTTAAGGACATACAAGCAACTTGTGGGCTTGGAATTATTATTTCACGTTTTATTTATTGAACTAACGTTTGTTTACTTCTCTAATTTTCTGATTTTTAATAGTATCACCAACAATCTTAAGGAATTTAATTTACTATGTTCTGTGTTTGTTTGAACGTTTGAGTGTTAGAGACTAAACGAGAAAGAGAGAAGGTAACTTTTGAAGCCATATACAATCTCATGATCTCTTCTACCGAGCTTGTCTATTAAATTCAAAACCACTTCTTCTTTATCTAAATTGTGGCTTATCAATGAGATTCCACAAAAATAAATTTAACAAATGTGAAGGTTAGAGATATATCTGCTACAAAGACTTAATACTCCAAAAGGGAAATTGAAAGTGGAAGGTCAAGAAATTGAAGTATGCTAATGAAGGTTCTCCTTCTGCAAGTATGATAAGAAGTGTTTTCAGAACTAATTCTGAAATGTTGCAAAGTCTTGCCTTGCTTTCTAGAACTTAAAGCAAGAATGCAGGAAATGGTGTCAATACCGTATGATAGGTCAATACAAGAAGCACAAACACACATCTTTTTGTATGAATGTCAAAGGGTACAATAGTAACGGAATATTGTGCCGCTTAAAGAATACTTATGAGAAATGACTTTAATTTTGGATTGGCAAAATTAATCACATCGCAACAATGGATAAAGAAGAAAGCGAGCACAATCAGTGATAATGAGATTGCTGATGTCGATTGGGACAATCTTCGATTCGGCTTATTGCCAACTGATTTTATGTATGTGACAAAAAGCACTGAAGATGGGCATTTCGAACAAAGCCAACCACAAGGAAGGCAAATTTGGTGGTTTGCCACCACTGTCAAGTTGTTCCTAACAAGGATATGGAACCATTATGACAAATGCTAATGGCCAAAAAAGTCACAATTTAATCACTGTAAAAGCAAAACAGTGAAGGTAGCAATCTAAAAAGAAAGTGACGATATATCGGGTTCTACCTTCTTTACTCTATTTATGTTTAATTTTCTGCTCTTTACGATTTACGATATCTTACTTCCATAAATATAAGGGTAGATGTTTATTATGTGATGATCTCATATTACATATTTAGAATATATGCATGAGTAGGAATAACATGTATTTACAGTTAATTTGTTATTCCTTTGACTATATGAAAAACTATTAGTAGTTGATATAAAATTTGGTAACATGCATAAATTATGTGGAAGATTATTTTCAATGTTGTAAGATATGAATTAGACTTACATTGATACTTGAAAGTATTCTTGAGATTATGAATATAATATATCTAAAGATGAATATATATGTGTTTGATTAGAGAAATAGATCAAACTGCTTAAAGTGTTATAATGGTTTAGTTGAAAAATCATTTGGAAAGGGAATTAAAATTCTCCTGATTTTCTACACTAGTTATGGAGAATAAAATCTTCGTGATTTTCTGCTCCTGGTTCGAGATCAAAATCTGCGTGATTTTGTACTCGTTCATTGAGATTAAAGTCTTCGTGACTTTCTACTCATTTGTCGGATATTAAAGTCTAAGTAACTTTATACTCGTTTTGGAGATTAAAATCTTAGTGATTTTCTACTCCAATTTATTCGGTTTGAAGAATAAGAACTTTACCGTTTATTAAATTTAAGTGTGTCACATATTATTTGGTTTGAAGATTAAAAACTTCACCGTTTATTAAATCTAATTGTATCTGATGTTACTCGGTTTGAAGATTAAAAACTTCACCGTTTATTAATTCTGAATGCGTCAGATTGGTTTGAAGATTAAAAACTTCACCATCTATTAATTCTGGCTCTGTCGTGACACAAACAACAATTCTTATGGTTGTCTCTACAAAGTAATAGAGGCGGCGTTTTATGTTTCGAATATGGCATTTTTCACCAAACGATTTTCCCTTACTTAACGCAATCTAATGCAATTGCAAAAAGAAAGAATAGAATGTTAAAGGAGATGATAAAATGCCTTGTTGTAAGTTCTAGTTTACCCCAGATCTTGTGGGGAGAAGCTATTCTTACAACTAACTGATTACTCAATTGAGTTCCCCATAGCAAAACGCAATCCTTCATATGAAAAATGAATGAAAGGAAGAAAACCCAACTTGAAATATTTCCAAGTGTGGGGGGTATTTGGGTAAAGTGCAATTTCCTAAAACCAAAAGGATAAAAATCAGGATCGAAAACTATTGATTCCGGTTTCATAAGATATGCAACAAATAGTAAGGCATATCATTTTCTGATTCATACATCAGAAAATTCCGACATTCATATTAATACGATAATTGAATCAGATAATGCTGAATTCTTTGAGAGTATTTATCCGTATAAAAAGGAATATTTGTAGTCTAGTGAATATCTAATCGACGTCGGGAAGAAGCAAAAGAAAGTACTTGAATTAGAAAAATCCAATACGTAGTAAACGTAAGAGGATAACTACTTCCTTTGGACCAGATTTTCTGACATTCTTGTTGGAAAATAAGCCTCAATTAATGTTTAAAGAAATATTGTCTCCCTCGGAAGTACAGTATTGGAAAGAGGCAGTCAATAATGAGATATAACCCATATTAAGTAACCATACTTGGGAATTGATTGATCTTCCTCCAAGAAATAAACCTTTGAGTTCTAAGTGGATTTTTAGAAGGGAAATGGAAGATGATGGTATTATTGACAAATATAAGGTAAGATTAGTTGTCAAATGATTTAGATAACGAGAAGGTCTTGATTATTTTAATATATACTCGTCGGTAACGAGGATTACATCTACTCGGGTGTTAATAGCGTTACCCGCGTGTATGGTCTTGAAATCCATCATATGAACATAAAGACAACCTTGTTAAATGGAGATTCGGAGGAAGAAATTTATATGGAACAACCTGAAGGGTTCGTGGTTCCCGAAAAAGAAAAGAAGGTGTGTCGACTTGTTAAGTCACTTTACAGACTAAGACAAGTATCCAAACAAAGACATGCGAGATTTGACCAAATAATATTATCAAATGGTATCAACAATTAATGAGTATAAACAAATGTGTTTACGTCAAGAATAATTCAAGATAGTCATTATTTGATTATATATAGTTGATATGTTGATGAAATATTTAAAATGTGGGGGCTTTTAGCTTATGCATGAAAAAAGTCAATGTTAGACGTAATGTCTAAATGATATAATTTTTGAACTCCATTAATATAGTAGTTGGTAAATTCATCAGTTGTTTAGTCTTAATGAAAACTAGTTGATGAAACTACTAATTCGGAAGTTGGTCACGTACCTTTCTCGAAAGATCATTTTCTTCATTGAAAATTTATATTGTTTAGTTCTTTTATACATCTGTACATTTTTGTATGGACATGACTGCTCATGAACGAATTTATTAATATGTTGGTCTATAATGTGGTAAACCAACCGATGAACATGGCCAAAATCCATTGCAAGTTGTATTTGTTTCATGAATGGAGGTGTTATAATTTGCATATCATATAGGCGTATAAATAACATACAAATGCTTGAAAATGATGGAGTGATTGATAAATATGTTATATATTAAAAGGTTGTGGCAATAACTGACGCCAATCATTCCAGATGTTGTTATAATATATTATTGCTACATTAAGTGTAGTCAATAATCTGATATGCAATAGAATGTCGAGATGTATTAGTTTACGACATAAGAAAGTTCACATTGAACTGCCAGGACAATAAAATGAGTTTTGGAATATTTGAAATATACTCCAAATTATGCTTTGCACTACAATAAGTATCCCGCATAATAAAAGGGTATAGTGATGCAAATTAGATCACCGGTTCAACCGATTCTAAACAGTCGGTGGATGAGCGATGTCTTGGAAATCGTCCAAGCAAATGTGCATTGACCGCTCTGCAGTGGAGGCTGACTTTATAGCCTTAGACAAGACCGGTGAAGAAGCTGAATGGCTCCGAAATTTCTTGGAAGATATTCTATTTTGGTCCAAACTTTTGGCACCTATATGTATACATTGTGATAGTCAAGCGACAATAGGAAGGGCTGGGAGCGTTATGTATAACGGAAAGTCTCGTCACATAAGACGCAGACATAGAACAGTTAGACAACTACTTTCTAGTGGAATTATCACAACTGATTATGTAAAATCAAAGGATAATGTGGCGGATCCGCTTACAAAAGGCCTAACTAGAGAGGGAGTTGAGAAATCATCTAAGGGAATGAGACTATGACCGAGGACAAATCATCATAGCGGTAACTCTACCTAGAATTTTGGAGGTCCGAGATCTAGGTTCAAGGAGCGCAAACAAAGTGATGCATGACCGGTTCAACATTGTCAATTATAATATTTTAGTCCATTCTCGTGATGAAGACAATGTTCAGTAACAAGGATAAAATGTTAAGATATTTTTTAATGGTTTCTAAGTTTGATATAGGGTATATCAAATAGTGTATCTATGGGATAACACGTTTAGGAATCACCTATGTAAGTGTGAAGTGTAAGCCGCTTCAAGGAGAATTCTGTAAGGCCAGTTCTCTATGTACTTATCCACCAGGTGGTGTTCATGGCTGAAACGAACACAACAATGAGAACCAAAGACGGTTAAGGGTTGATTGTGTGACTTATGGTTGTCTAGGTATACACCTAAGCTCGACGGTTCAAAGATATCAATTCTACCGATTGACCGAGTATATCCGACATAAGTTCACTACGGAAGGTTCAAAGGAAAACCTATTTATCCAGATGCGATTAATCCTGACTTGCGAATCACACTTTATTTTCATGCATGTTTTTTCACATATGCCCATTCCCCATTCATGTGGGGGATTGTTGCATTTTTCTTTAAAGGGTGTGAATGGGAAATGGAAGAGGCACCTTTTGGATTGCACCACTCCATCTCACCCTTCTTTTGTCTATAAATTTAGAGGCTTGCCTCATTTTCAAGATATGGAAAAATTTGAAAATTTCTCTCCTCTTTTCTGTATTGTTGCATTATTTTCAAATAAACATAAGTGTCGAGTGTGATTTGCTCCATCTGTTGAGTTCGCTGAAATTCTGTAGTTTCGATTGCCAGTATTGCAGAATAGTTATTCCGTTCTATCCTGGGAGGAATTAATCCAAAACCTTGGGCAACAGTGAGGGGATTAAATTCCTTAAGGACACACAAGCAACTTGTGGGCTCGGAATTATTATTTCACGTTTTGTTTATTGAACTAACGTTTGTTTACTTCTCTGATTTTTTGATTTTTAACACAGTATCACCAATAACTACAAGCTTGTAAAACAGAACTTACTTGGAAAATCCTTTGTAATAAAGTAACTGTGCATTTCAAAATCCATGACAACTCTCAAAGTTGGATGCAGATATATCATGCTTGAGTAAAGATACACGAAGTCCATTAGCAACAGGTAAGTCCTTTTTACAGAAATGAAGAGGGAAAAAGTATGTACCAAACACCTGAATCTGTTAGTTCTTATATATTACATGCATTGTCCAGTGATAGAAAGTTAGAGCTCATCTGCTTGTTGCTGCTAATTCTCAAAGAATAGACTCATCCAACTACAACTAGAGCTGCCACCAAGTTCAAAACTTGTTGAGTTAATATTCAGCAGATCGTTATCTGCTCGGGGTAAGTAGTCATCAGCGGTTACATACAACGTCAATTATCTGCATGATGCCTTCAAGTTTGACTTTTGTTTCTCAATGGAAATTTCTGTTAATTTATTATCATTTTCTGCTATTTTTAAAGCTCAATCTCTTCCTTATGCACCAAATGAATTACAACCTCATATAGTTATTGAGCAGAAAATACTTCAAGATGCCCATAATACTCTGGTTTTTTCCTCATATAATATTTAGGTCCTTTATATTATTATGTTGAGTCAGAAATTCTAATCAAGAAACGTGAATCAGAAAATAAATGTTGGAATTGAGGAGCTTGCCACATATATTTCATGGCATAGAGAGTTTTATTGGAACCTCTTGCTAGTTTGGGGCATCTTTCTGATTCCCCAAACTGGGGATAATCCTGAAAGTATGGGGAATGGTAAACACTGAGTCTTCTACAATTTGGTGGAAGTTTTGGGATCTCTTTAAGCCTCTTGCAGTGTAGCAAGCTCAAATGTCGAAAGCGACAGAGCTAGGCTATGCTTTGAGGCAGATAATCAAAATTATTTCCGTTGAGATACAATTCTACCAAAGAATATAAAGATCCAATGTCTTCCTAAAGTCCTCCGTCTACTATATTGCAGTAAGTGAGAGACAGAATTTCAAACGACAATAATCCTTGAGCCACTGAAGGAAAGACAAAGGGCTCTTCTATGTAGAGTTGTTCATTGACGATGGACATCAAAGGCTTAAGTTTGTTCAAGCGTATGATAGAAGGAGGAGGTCGTGAAATTCTAGTACATCTAGCATCAAGTTTCTCTAAGCTTTCTAAATCCCCTATCTCTTCTGGCAAGCTTTTAAGTTCTGAGCATTTCACAAGACATAGAGAATTCAAATTTTTCAACCTATAAATGTTGCTTGGAAGAGTTACAAAAACATTGGAATACAAGTCTAACTCGGTAAGGGCACTTAGGTATCCAATAAATGATGGTAGTTTTGTTATCCTTGTTCTGCTCATATCTAATTCTGACAAGCAATTCATGCTTTGGGGAATTTCTGGACAATTTTCCAAATGATTGCAATGTCTTAAGTTCAGATATTTAAGAGATCCCATGTGAAAAATACTTGGAAGCCTCTTAAGTCTTATACACTGTGAATGATGTAAGTGTATTTCACTTCATGCTTAAAATGATAAATTACATCGAGAATATATATGTAACGACCCGACCGGTCGTTTTGAGTACTAGCACTCCGTTCAGCAGTCGGAGGCCATGAACAACGTCATTTCGGGTATTATGACTTGTTCGCATGGTCGGAATTTAAATTCAGGAAGATCGGAGTTAAATGTAAATGAAAATTCTCATTTGAGAAGCTTAAAGTTGAAAGAATGAACTAGGATTGGATTTTTGAGTAAATAACCTCAGAATCGGGATCCGAAGGTTCCAACAGGTTCGTATGATGATATCGGACTTGGGCGTATGCCCGGTTCGGGTTTTGGATAACCCAGGAGCGTTTTGGCGCCTATTATGGAAGTTAGCATTTTGGAAGAAATTTCTTAAGTTTGGCTTGGAGTGCATTTCAGCGTTATCGATGTCTGTTTGGGATTCCGAGACTGGGAGTAGCTCCGTATGGTGATTCTGGAGTTGGGAGCGCAATCGGAAGTGAATTCGGAGGTCCGTAGGTCACTTTGAAGCCATTTGGCTAAAGATAGAAATTGAAGGTTTTGAGAAGTTTGACCGGAAATGGACTTTTTGATATCGGGGTCGGAATCCGATTTCGGAACTTAGAGTAGGTTCATAATGTCAAATAGGACCTGTGTGCAAAATTTGAGGTCAATCGGACATGATTTGATAGGTTTAAATATCGGAAGTAGAAGTTGGAAAGTTCAAAGTTCCTAAAGCTTGAATTGGAGGTCGATCGATGATTTTAGCGTTGTTTGATGTGATTTGAGGCCTCGAGCAGGTCCATAATGTGTTTTGGGATTGGTTGGGCTACCGAGGGCCTCAGGTGGATTCCGGGTGATGAATCGATCGAAACTTGGAATTTAAGAAGAACTGAAGCAGCTGGTATCTGGTATTTCCGCTTCTACGGAAATGGGACCGCAGAAGCGGCCCCACAGAAGCGGCCCCGCAGAAGCGAGGAGGAAGCCGCAAAAGCGGTCGAGTGTGAGGCCAACCAGAACCGCAGAAGCGGCCCTTGATCCGCTGATGCCGAACCGCAGAAGCGGTTGGCTTATCATAGAAGCGAAAATAGGCTGGAGCTTAGGGACCGCAAAAGCAGAATATTTTCCTCAAAAGCGGGACCGCGGATGCGGGATAATTCCTGCAGAAGCGAAAATCCCTGGAGGCAGAAGGTTAATTTAAAGTCGGGGATTGGCCATTTCTCTCATATTTCTCAGGGCTTGGGGCAATTTTGGAGAGCTTCAAGGAGAGGATTTTCGTCGTCAATGTCAAGGTAAGTTATCCCTATCACTTTTGAGTTAAATATATCAATTATGTATGGATTTAAGCATGAAAATTAGTATAAATTTGGGGTTTTGGTTGAAAACCTAGGAAATTAGAAATCTTGAATTTTGATTACGATTTTGAGTATGGAATTAAGAGAAAATTATATATTTGAGTTCCTAAGGTTATGGGTAAACTTTATCTTCAAAAAGTTTTGGATTCCGAGCACGTGGGCCTGAAGGCGTTTTGGTAAACTTTCCAATCGGGGTTAGGAATTACTATAAATTAGTTGTAATGAATATTTGAGCATATGTTAATGGATTTGCGTAATCATTGGCTGGTCTTGGAGCGTGGTGCATCAATTGCAGTCCTCGGAAGAATGTAGAATGTCGGTTTTGAGTCTTCGGAGCGAGGTGAGTCTCCTTTCTAATCTTGTGAGGTAGAATTTACTCCATAGGTGAAGTAATTGATTATGTGCTCCTATTTGTGGGGGCTACGTACGCACGAGGTGATGAGAGTCCGTGCGTAGCTACTATTATGCTATTGTCCGAGTAGTTAGGACCCAAAAGCATGTTGCACGTGGATTAATTGTGAACCCATTAGTAGCTTGAATTGCTTAACTCACATCGAATTAGTAAGTAAATTTCTAAAAGGATTAAACTTCATTTGTTAAATTGTTAAAGGAGAATTGCTTTTATTTGAATAAATATTCCCCGATAAGTTCTTATTTGACTAATTGAGCATGTATTTTATGTGTGCCTACATCGCATGGATGATTCGCGAGCAGGATATGCGTTTATTTATGGAACGGGCCAAACGCCTCGGTGAGAATAGATGCATCTATGGTTCGTGCCGCTCGACCCTCGGCAGTATACAATTTACATTTCTGTTGGAGGGGGCCGTCGACCTCGGCATGATTTGCGCATGTTTATCTGTTACTTGAAAAATTTTAAATGTGTAATTGGCCCTACGTGGCTTGATATAAACTAATAAGATAATAAAGAACAGACTTTAGAAGCCCTTGATTTATTGTTGAAGGTGTTTACCTGTTTTTCTGTCTTCATAATCAGAACTTCTATACAAATCCATAATTATCCTCGCACTTAAAGAATATTGCTAATTAACCTCTAGTGAGTGTCGGAGTTGACCATCTCGTCTCTACCCCTTCAAGATTAGGCGGGATACTCACTGAGTACACGTTGATTACGTACTCATACTACACTTATGTGCATTTTTGTTGCACAGGTATGTATATCTCTAGCAGCCTATTGGGCGTAGCAGCATGGATGACGCTGGGACTAGGTGAGCTACATTGTTCGAGGCGACCCGCAGCTAGTGTAATTCTTTTCAGCATTTTATATCTTATTCCCTATCCGCTATATTTCATACATGTGTTGTATTCTATTTTCCTTATCAGTAGTTGCTCATGCACTTGTGACATCGGGTTCTGGGATGGTTTGAAGTATTGTATTAACTGTTCAACATTTAAATTTGATTTGAAACTATATCCTTTAAAATTTCGTAATAAGCAAGGAAAAATCCTGGATTTCAAAAGTGTTAAAAAATGAGATTTAATTAAGTATTTGAGTTGGCTGGCCTGACGGCGGTGTCCGGCGCCACCACGACCCTTAGGGGATTTTGGGTCGTGACAACATGGTATCAGAGCACTAGGTTCCCGTCGGTCTCACGAGTCATGAGCAAGTCTAGTAGAGTCTCACGGATTGGTACAGAGACGTTTGTACTTATCCTCGGGATGCTGCAGGACTGTTAGGAGTACTTCCCTTCTTGATTTCGTTATCGTGCGGTTCGATTTCCTTTGAGACTTATGCCTTTGATTCCTTCCCACTCAATCTTACGCGACGCGAGCGCTTGTTATAAATCGAACAATTGCAGGATTGTAATGGCACTACAAATGTGGTGCGGGATGATTTTCCTGGTATAGCTAATTGGACTATGATAGTCGCATTTTGGGGGGATATTCTATTGTTTCAGCTCAGTAACAGAACTTCTAAGAGCCTTGAGGCTAGGCACAGGTTGCCATGATGCTTATGAACAATTATTCCGCAGTGTTGTTATGATGATAGGACATTTGCCCACGTGTCGGGGCAGTGAATGAATTAAAGGGAGGTTTACTCAGCGTGTAATCAAGGGATTCAGTATTTTATTCCCAGTAGGAGAAAGTCAAACGAACTGAGGATGGTCAGAAGTGGACTGGTTGAAGTAATGGGGCTTGATATTTGCAAGTGTGGTTGAGCTTTCTTTTATGAGAGGGTTTCGTGGTCCTGATTGAACGTACTAAGTTGTTGGTGTTATAATCTACTACAATTTGCCTTTATGGTATGGTATTGTGAAATAATATTGGGGGTACAACTGTCAGATATCGAATGACACGGTGGTTTAAGATCGAATCAGAATTTCTAATATTGACGGCTCGATAAAGATGACCTTTGGAAAGGTTTAAAGTTAGCAACAATGGTGGATTCAAGTGCCACGAAGATAGATTTTATTTGAGGAAACAATTGAGCAGCAAAGTATAAGGAAGGACATGTGGGAAGTGCCAGGCGGCGTTTAAAATTTCTAGAAGGCCAAGTATGAGAAGCAAGGTCGAGTGACCGATTAAGGAGATGAGTTCCGCCAAAGTGGGAGAGTGGCGAGGGTTGCATATGGTCTTGGTAGTAGGATGACTATGCGCCTTAAAGAGAGTTTGGATCGAATTAGGGATTTTAATGATTGGTGATTGAAGCCTGTGGGTATGATGTGAAGTGTGGGCTAATATGCGGCAGAAGATTGATATGGCGGAAAGGAGCTGCTTAAAATGGAGGAGGGTGCAGCATAACCCTGAATTTGGAAGAATGTTGCCGCGCATTTAATTGATGTCTGCGAGGGGCGAATGGACTTGTGCAACTGGAAGGTGAGCTCGGACTCAGGATAGGCTATTGGTGTCACAGTGAATGTATCCCGTGCAGCGGCGTGGGAAGATGTCGGGAGGTGATTCCCTTAGGTGGGTTATTCCCCGTGAGAAGATTAGCGCTCGCGTGGTTGGCGAAGATTCTGCAAGGAATTATATTTGTTGTTCAACAAAGAGATTGGTCTTGCGAATGTGTATTTACAGGAAGATCCCGAGAGATTTTTATAATTGGTGGCGCGAGGTTAAGTCAATAAAATGTAAAAAGGTCGGGCGAACTCAAGAATGGTGAAATGATGGCTTCAAGCTAAGTGGGAGAGTCCCACTGCTTATAATTAGGCTGTATGATTAACTACTTGCGTGATTTATGGTTATTAGCATATTAATGGGTTAATTCAGCTACGAGAAAAGACCATAAGTAGTAAATTGAGCGGAGGAATTATTAAGGATGTGCTATTGTTAGCCTTATGGGCTCATGTTCAAACTTGGGAAAAGATTTAAGATTTATGCGTTGTATAGAAACGGGTTAAAAGGGGTGTGACTCTGCCAGGTGCTTCATTGAGAGGGTATTAATGTGCTAGAAGATTCAGGTAGCTAATTATATTCGGGATCAAGTCAGAGCGGGTGGCTCTCAGCAACGGTCCTAGTGGAACTCAAAAGATAAAGTGTGGTACCTAATGATTTCAAGCCTATAAGTACAACTAAGAATCAAGCTTTGTAGCAGCTTATGAGAAGGT
>MU687042.1:67464-85431 GCA_026770625.1 Nicotiana glauca
AATTTCTAAAAGGATTAAACTTCATTTCTTAAATTGTTAAAGGAGAATTGGTTTTATTTGAATAAATATTCCCCGATAAGTTCTTATTTGACTGATTGAGCATGTATTTTATGTGTGCCTGCGTCGCATGGATGATTCGCGAGCAGGATATGCGTTTATTTATGGAACGGTACGAACGCCTCGGTGAGAATAGATGCATCAATGGTTCGTGCCGCTCGACCCTCGGCAGTGCACAATTTACATTTCTGTTAGAGCGGGCCGTCGACCTCGACATGATTTGCGCATGTTTATCTGTTACTTGAAAAATTTTAAATGTGTAATTGGCCCTACGTGGCTTGATATAAACTAATAAGATAATAAAGAACAGACTTTAGAAGCCCTTGATGTATTGTTGAAGGTGTTTACCTGCTTTTCTGTCTTCACAATCAGAACTTCTATACAATTCCATGATTATCCTTACACTTAAAGAATATTGCTAATTGACCTCTAGTGAGTATCGGAGTTGACCATCACGTCTCTACCCCTTTGGGATTAGGCAGGATACTCACTGAGCACACGTTGATTACGTACTCATACTACACTTCTGTGCATTTTTGTTGCACAGGTATGTATGCCTCTAGCAGCCTATTGGGCATAGCAGCATGGATGACGCTGGGACTAGTTGAGCTGCATTGTTCGAGGCGACCTGCAGCTAGTGTAGTTCCTTTCAGCATTTTGGATCTTATTCCTTATCCATTGTATTTCGGATAGGTGTTGTATTCTATTTTCCTTATCAGTAGTTGCTCATGCACTTGTGATACCGGGTTCTGGGATGGTTTGAAGCATTGTATTAACTGTTCAACATTTAAATTTGATTTGAAACTGTATCCTTTAAAATTTCTTAATAAGCAAGGAAAAATCCTAGATTTCAAAAGTGTTAAAAAATGAGATTTAATTAAGTATTTGAGTTGGCTGGCCTGACGGTGGTGTCCGGCGCCACCACGACCCTTAGTGGATTTTGGGTCGTGACAATATACACAAATGCTAGACACATAAGTCAATAATGAATCCCTGAGATCACGCCTTCTACCTACAATACCTACAATATTTGACTATCTATCTGACATACATTCTTATATTTGAATACTCTCTGACAATATCTAACACTCCCCCTCAAGATGGAGCATACATGTTATATGCTCCAAGCTTGCTACAAATATGTTAAATTCGAGCTCCTCTAAGGGACTTAGTAAGCACATATGCCAATTGGTCATTTGAACCGACGAAGCTAGTGGCAATGCATCCGGACTCAATCTTCTACCAAATAAAATGACAATCTACCTCTATATGTTACGTTCTTTCATGAAAAAAGGGATTAGAGGCAATATGAAGGGCATCTTGATTGTCACATATAAGCTTCATCTGTTCGAATTCGACACATTTCAATTCTTGGAGGAGTTATTTCAACCAAATAAGCTCGCATGTAGCAAGGGCCATAGCTCGATATTCTGCTTTCGTAATAGATCTGGCAACAACATATTGCTTTTTTACTTTTCCAAGAGATTAGATTTCCCCAAATAATGATATAGTACCCAGAAGTAGATCGTCTATCTGACTGAGAACCTGCCTAATCAGCATCAGAATATCCAACAACGTCTGTGTGACCTTTGTCTTCAAATAATTGTCCTTGCCCTAGAGGTTTTTTGATGTATCATAGGATGTGAATTACTGCGTCCCAATGATCTTTACACGGAGCTTGGAGAAACTGACTAACCACACTTACTGCAAATGAAATATCAGGTCGTGTGATAGTAAGATAATTTAATTTACCGACCAGTCTTCGATATCTGCCAGGCTCATTCAATGGCTCCCCCTGTCCAGGTACTAGTTTGACATTTGGATCCATAGGAGCGTTAATAGGTTTGGAGTTTAACATGCATGTTTCCTCTAGTATGTCCAAAGCATATTTTCTTTGTGAGATAGCAATACCGATCTTGGATTGTGCTACCTCGATTCCTAATAAATACTTTAACTTCCCCAAGTCCTTGGTTTGGAAGTGATTGAATAGATGTTGCTTTAGTTGAGATATTCCTTCTTGATCATTTCCAGTTATGACAATGTCATCAACATAAACGACCAGATAAATATTATTTTCTGGACCATTATGTCGATAGAAAACGGAGTGATCTGCTTCACTTTGAGACATCCCAAATTGTTGGACAACAAAGCTAAATCTTCCAAACCATGCTCTCGGAGATTGCTTAAGGCCATATAGTGAACGTTTCAGACGGCATACTAAGTTTGACTCCCCCTGAGCAACAAACACAGGAGGTTGCTCCATCTAAACTTCCTCAGCAAGCTCACCATGTGAGAAAGCATTCTTTATATCTAGTTGATGAAGCAACCAATGATGAATTGCTGCTAAGGAGATAAGTAGTCGGACAGATGCAATTTTGGCAACGGGGGAGAATGTGTCACCATAATCAAGGCCATAAATCTGGGTGTATCCTTGGCGAGCTTTCACGCGATCAATTGTTCCATCTGAACCTACCTTTACCGTATATATCCACCGACATCCAACAGTACATTTTCCTTTTAGTAACTGGACCAATTTCCAAGTGTTATTGGTGTTTAGAGCATTCATTTCTTCGATCATAGCACCTTCCCGCCCTGAATGTTCTAATGCTTCACTAATAGTCTTTGGTATAGGTACATGAGAAAAAGCAAATATAAAGTTATAATATAATGGGGACAATCGGTGCTAACTTAAGCAGTTAAATCGTACTGGTTTCTGAGTAGTACGTATACCTTTGCGTATGGCAATTGGTGGAGTTACTGCATCTGATGAAGGCATGACTGGAGCAAGTGACTTAGGAGCAAGAGATGAGTCATCGGGAGCTGCCAATGTATCTAGATCAGGTGTAGTGCTATCATTAGTATTAGCTTGAGGTACTTGGAGAGGAGGAGGAGAGCCTTGAGGGCTATCTGGAAGACTAACCTGCGGTACAGGAAGTATAGGCACTGGCAAAACTTGAGGCATCAAATTTCGGTTTGTAGTGTTCAATGAAAAATCGGAAGACATCTCAAAGAAGGTTACATCCGCAGAGATCAAATATTTATGTGCTTTTGGATCATAGCATTTATAACCTTTCTAGTAACGAGAGTATCCAAGAAAGACACACTTAATTGACTTTGGTTGGAGTTTGTCATTTCTAGGATTGTGGTCATGAACAAAGCAAGTACATCCAAACACTCTCAAAGGTAAATGATAGGGATTTTGACCTGGAAAAAGAATTGAGTGAGGACTTTGATGTTGCAACACAAAAGAAGGCATCCTATTGATTAGATAGCAAGCAGTGAGAACAGCATCTCCCCAAAAATGAAGAGGAACGTGATAGTGTATAATTAAGGTACGAGCAGTTTCAATGAGATGCCGATTTTTATGTTCCGCGACTCCATTTTGTTGAGGAGTATATGCACAAGAATTTTTGACGAGTGATTCCTTGAGATGACATGAAACTAGTGAAGGGGGATGATAAATACTCTTTTGCATTGTCACTACGTAATACCTTTATTGAAACACCAAATTAATTATTTACCTCAACGCAAAAGTTTTGAAAAATAGAAAACAATTCAGAACGATTTTTCATTAGAAATACCCACGTGCAACGGGAGAAGTAATCAATAAAAGTAACAAAATACTGAAATCCTAAACATGAAACAACACGACTAGGACCCCAAACATCTAAGTGAACAATGTCAAACATAGATGAAGCCTTGTTATTGACTCTTTTACGAAACGAAGTGCGAGTGTGTTTCCCAAGCTAATAAGATTCACATTCAAAAAAAGACAATATGGAAAGATTAGGAATTAATTTTTGAAGCTTTGCAAGACTCGGGTGGCCTAAACGAATGTGGAGTAGATCAGCTGGCGTAGCGGAAGTGAACACAACTGGTGGTTATGATCTGGACATTTGATATAGTCCCTGTGACTCATATCCTGTTTCAATCATCTTCCCCGTTCTCCAATCCTACACAACAACAGAGTTAGCAAAAAAAGTGACAGAACAATTAAGACTTTTGGTTAATTTACTAATGGAAATCAAATTGAATGGACATTCTAGAGTAAATAAAACTGTGTTTAAAGAGATAGAGGAAAGAAGTTGCACTTCTCCTATTCCTTTTACTGCAGTTCGCGAGCCATTAGCAAGGGTAATCGCAAAGAGGGTTGAGGAAGGAATAAAGTTTGAAAAAAGATTCTGATTACCGGAGATATGGTCAAATGCACCAGAGTCTAGTATCCATGAGCAATTAGGCGAAGACCTGCTCAGACAAGCAAAGGAATTACCAGTTTTTGAGGTTCCAGATGAGAGTGATTGTTGTTTAGATGCTTGATACTGCAGGTAATCACTATAATCCAATCCAGATAAAGTAATAAAATCAGCATGTTGATCATCTGTTTCACCACCATTTTGAACCATGTGGGTTGTATTGCAATTGTTTGTACGTGATGGTCGACCATGCAGTTTCCAACAATTTTGTCGAGTATGGCCTGGCTTGTTGCAATAATTGCAGTAGGGTCTGGTGCTTTTACCTTTTCCTCTTTGAGAGACATTTTGTTCCTGTGGATTTTCATTTTGCACAACTAATACAGATGTCTCCACTTTATTAGTATCAAGTGTTTCTGTTCCAATACGCAATAGTCGAGCTAAAACCTCAACTAATGAAGGAACTACTGAGCTTGCCAAGATCTGATCCTTTACAGGGCTGAGATCAGATCGAAGACCTTTCAGTAACCATAAAGAACTCATCTCGTTGTTGCTCCTGGGTGGTGACACATGCAGTAAATAAGCATGAGTGAGTCAAATTGATCTTTCAAGGTATCTATTTGTCCTAAATAACTCGCCATATCTTGATTGTTCTGCTGAAGTTGGACTATATCTAAAACTACTTTGTATATTCGTTGTATATTGTTCGTATACAAAGCTTTAGCTTTAGTCCAAACTTTATAGCAAGTTTTATAAGATTGAAACAAGTTGAGTAATTTAGGATCTAAAGAGTTCCATAAAAGATTACATAATTGTGCATCAATTCGAGTCCACTTAGTCTTTTCACTAGTGCCAATTTCACTAGTATTTTTGACTAAGTGATCCTCATATCCATGTCCCAGGAACCACATCTCAACTGAAGAAGCCCACGGTGAGTAATTATTACTACCTTGTAATTTAATAGTAGTAATAGTGGAAGGATTTGAAATTGAAGAAAAAAATGGTTTGACTTCTTCTATTGTGGATGACTCACCTGTCTGTGAAGAATTATCTTGCTTTGGCATTTTGAGATTCTAATTTCGGAAAGATCAAATTGGTAAAAATAATATGTTATAAATAGCTTCCACTAGAATCCAGAATAAGCCAAAATAATGGTTTGATGTAAAGGAAAACAACGGATATCAATAGTGACCTTTTTGAAAAATAAAAAGCAATAAAAAGGTGGGACAAAATAAAGTGGTGGGACAAAAAGCAATAAAGAGGTGGGGCAAAATAAAGTGGACTTGAAATAAAGAAAGCTTTACTTTTGAAAAAGCTTTTCAAAACAAAGTTTCACTCTTCTGCTTCAAACGAAAAATACCCTCTGTCTAACAAAATGGTTTTCTTTTCCTCTCACCAAAATCACAAAATCTGGCCGGGAAAGGAGCTTATTAATAGAGTCGGGTCAGAAGGTAACAAGATCTGACTGTAAACTACTTTAGAGATTTTAGAGAATGTGATCGGTAAGACCGGAATAAATGGTCGACCCTTACGTATCTGAAATAAAAGTCAGAGATGGCAGGAAAAATTCGCCGAAGAAGTGGATGCCGGAAAAAGCAACCGGAAAAGGTGGTCGGAAAAATCCACCGGAGTAGTGACTGCCGGAAAAAGCAATCAAAAAAAGTATTTGAGTTTCTATCGAGATCGTAGAAGCTCTGATACCATGTGAATGGTACAAGTGTATTTCAATTCATGCTTAAAATGGTAAATTACATCGAAAATATATACACAACGGCTAGACACATAAGTCAATAATGAATCCCTGAGATCACGCCTTCTACCTACAATACCTACAATATTTGTCTATCTATCCGACATACAATATTATATTTGAAATACTCTTTGACAATATCTAACATACACTAAGAAAAATCTAACATGATGAGTTTTTAGCAATATCCAAGGGAATGGTGAACCTCTTCGAGATATGCACATCCTGACAGTCTCAAAATCTCCAAATTTGGCATCCCCGTAAAATCTGGTGCATGCATTAAGCTTGTACTCATGGAAAGATCAAGAGACTTTAGATCTGTCAAATACTGTTCACAAAAATATGGAAAACGGAGCTTATAACGAGGGGGAGCCATGATTTGGCGTTGTCATGCATCATAAATTTGGACATGTCAAAGTAGAAATTATGTTAAGCAAATGTGAGAAAGTCAATGGGTTTTATTCATCACTGAAAGATAGTGATTGTTAGATATAAATTCAACTATACTACCTTTTTCTCCATCCATAATTGATGCAATGAACTACACGGAAGTGCCAGATGAACACACCTTTTGGGTTCAAATTTAGCTGGCATTGACTTTAAAGAGTAGACATCCCAGCAAATTGTTTGACAGGTACACAGTGGAGCCATCATGAAATTTGATAGGCTTACCACCTGTCAGAATGTGTAATCTAAGCCTCTTCATATTTTTCAGAGCAGCTTTGCTATTGATTGAATGGTCCATGGCACAATTGATCCAGATTGCTTCCATTGTCTCGCTACCCTGGTAAACAAGATCATTAATATTTGTCTACAGTGTATAATTTAAAATGCCGCATAAGATTATCCCAAATACGGCTACTTTAATTTCCTTACTCCTCACAGTGTTAAACATGATTTAAGCTGGATTGGTTCAACCTTTAAGGTTCTTAGAGCTTAATCCATTGTACTTCTAAAATTATGGGTTTTGATCTAATAGTTGTTCAAATTTAGTGAACTTTCACACACACACATATATACATATAGGGTGCAGATGAATGCACTGCTAAAAAGCTACATCTTGACTCTCTCTCTACATATATTTAAACTCCTTTCATTTGTGATATAGATAACTCTATTTGTATGCAAAATTTCACAATTTCAAGGGATTAAATTTATTTCAATTATTCAAATTTTAAACTTTTAGACGATGGTTTTTTCTATCATTCTAGCTTTCAACCATTACTTTAACATCTTTTATACCATTACTAATGAAATACATAGATCACTATAACATCTTAAATTTTAAGTCAAGTCAAATACGATCGTACAAGATGACCACAACGGGAGTACTTTTCTAAAATATGAAGATTAAACATCTTAGGAACCAAAGGAGCTCATTAGAATTAGATTCTTTTTTCACATTTTCAATTTAATAATTTGTTGCTTAACCTCCTCCAACCCCCACCCCCACCCCCACCCCATCCCAAAAAAAATATACTTTGTAATAGTGCATCTTCTAAGAATTTGTTTAATAAATTCAAAGCATCTTTATTCATTGATTAATGGAATTCCTACTTAAAATATTATGTCAATTTGTAAACTTTTTAGAATTTCAGTGACAGAGTGAATACTATTAATAAGTTATGTACCAATTTATGCAAATAGAAATATGACTTAAAAAATAAAACAGGGTAAATAGAAAATGTGGAAACTTGAGGTTCAAGCTTCAAAAAAGTATGAAAATGTATTTTCTGCATCATGTAGTTCATTTTGCTTTCTGTTGACTAACATACACAAGTGACGTGATTTAAAAATTTAAACAAAACCATGATCCATGTATTCAAGACTAGGAAGGATTTGGAATTTGAATATATCCAATATATCTTCGAATATGAGAGAAAAATTAGTATGAAAATGTATTTGCTGCATCATGTAGTTAATTTTGCTTTCTGTCGACTAAAATGCACAAGTGACGTGATTCAAAAATTTAAACAAAACCATGATCCATGTATTCAACACTAGAAAGGATTTGGAATTTGAATATATCTAATATATCTTCGAATATGAGAGAAAAATTAGTATAATTTTTTAGCATTATTTAGCTTACTTACCATGTTGTTATTCATCAGTTCCACAAAATCTTCTTTGAGCCATAGTCTACTTTGCTTTGCAGGATCCGTTTGCATGATCACTACATATCTGCTCATTTCTTGTATCAAATCATGCATATCAATTATATCTTCTTTAGAGATAAACACAAGCGATTTTTCAATTAAGACACTCAAACCAAGAGTAGAACCAAAGTGACAGCTCTTGATATTTTTTTACTTAGAATTTCCCAGATTTCCTGGGGTGTTAGTATTTATTTCTAAAATATAGGAGGAGGATGTAAGCCTTACCTCCAAGGATTATAACATAATGATATACATCCGATAGAGGTTGTTACATAAGTATGTGCCTTTGTTAAAGTACAAGACATTTACTACTTAGCTAACAAAAAAAATTGCTTTGTCATATTTAAGCCTAACAGTAGTCATCTGGTGTTTGTCAAGCACAAAAGAACCTTTAGTTCCTTTTGGTAGTTGTTAGAAAGAAAGGTATAATTTGGCTTCAGAGTTACTAGTCACCAATTTTGCGAGAGAATCTGCTACGTCATTTGCCTCCATGAAGCAATGCACAAGGCTAATATTGGCCTGGTTCATTATTTGCGCAGTGTCCTTTATGATTTTCTTCAACCTATAGTTGTTGGTATCACCCTCCTTAAGCATATTTGTTACCAGCATTGAGTCCAATTCGATTGTGAACTCTGAGGACCCATTTTGTATACACCAATTAATGTCAAACATAGCAGCCTGAGCCTCTGCCATGTTATTGTTGCTGCATTTTGAAGGATTTGAGAAGGCCATAATGAGATCTTCTTGGTCGTTTTTCACTACTCCTCCCAATCCCGCTTTTCCATTACCATGAATAAAGCTTCCATCAATGTTTACTTTAATTGATCCCTGTTTAGGTTTGTTCCAGCATACTGAGATAGCCTTAGGAATATGTTGAAGTTTCATCATGTTGTCACAAAGGTTGGCCACAGGCAATGTTAGCTTGCATTTTGTGAAAGCTCTATTGACTGCAGCTTGAGTATTCCAGTAAATCTGTTGCTTCATCTTGTAGTAGTTGAACCTCTTTTTATCACCATATTTGCAAGAACATCTACTCTTCCACATCTCCCAGCATATTATCATAGGGATGATTTGGAGAGCAAGTCAGTGAAGAGCATTATTGGATTTCTGTAGCCAGCAATGATTTATTAATCCTCTAATTGGAAATTTCATAGGAATGATTCCCAGAGGGGATCCTATAGCTTTCCAAATATATCTAGCTGCATCACTCTCAACAAAAACATGTTGCACAATCTCTTTTTATGGGTTAGTGCAGCAGTTACAATTAGAAGTAATATTCTTACCAAGATTAAGGATAATATCATCAAAGGGAAGTTTAGATAAGCACAATCTCCATGTTAGAAAAGAAATTTGAAAAGGAATGCTAGAGTGCCATACCTTTGTAAGGAATTGATCTTTCTCCTTTGTGTCTCTAAATAGACGTAAAGCTGTCTTGTTAGAATACTTACCATTTTTAGTAAGATCCCAAAAAGCTTGGTCAGGCAGATCATGCCTACCAATGTTGATATTTTTTATATGGTGAATGAACTCATCTGGAAACAAATCTTTGAGCCTTTGGATATTCCATTTGCCATCTTGAATAAAATCTTTAATAAGAATTTTGGAGCTTTTGTTAGCATTTGGATATAAGGAAGCCAAAGGCCCCTTTCCAGTCCAATTATCCCACCATATACTTGAGTTTCCAGAGTTGATATGCCAAATAATGTGATTTCCGCCTTGTCTCTGACTTGAATCATCTTCTGCCATGAGTGAGAATTACCATATACATTGTGTTTAATCAATGGATGGATTCTAGCACAGTATTTCTGGCTCATGAAAGTAGCCCAAAAAGAAGGGATGGTCCTAAACCTCCACCATCTTTTGGTGGCTAAAGTATTGGCAATATTTTGTATTCGTCTGACCCCAATCCCTCCTTCTTGAAGATGATAACAAAGTTTTTTCCAGGATCTCTAGTGATACTTCTTTTGATCCCGACTGTATCCCCAGAAGAAATTGGCAAAATATTTCTCAATAAGCTTAAAAATGGCTTTTGGAGGACACATAGCAGAAAGAGAATAAGTAGGGAGGGCTTGAAGAACATTCTTGATGAGAATGACTTTACCTCCATATGAAAGCAATTTTCCATGCCAGCCATTAAACTTCTTGAAAATACTGTTAACCATGCCATCAAAGTAGGCAGTCTTTTTTTTCTTCCAATATAAATGGAGCATCCCAAATAGGTGAAAGAAAATTCCTTCTCCATAAAATCAGTACAATTTCTGATTCTATTAATTCTAACAGCAGCAGTTTTAGGAGCAGTTAAGAAAAAACTTTTATCCTTGTTAACCTTTTGACCAGAGCTTTTTTCATAACTATGAAGAATGTTCATGATGAGATTAATAGAGTTGCTATTACCACCGAAAAAGATAACTATGTCATCAGCATATGCTAGGTGGTTAATGGGTGGACATCTAAGTGGAATAGAGAAAGGAGTAAAATTATTATCTAGCAAAAGGTAATTTAGGGAGCAAGAAAGTACTTTATAGCAGCAAGGATGAATAAAGAGGGAGATAGGGGGTCACCCTGTTTTAGACCCTGGCTAGATTTAAAAAACTTTTTCTAGAACCATTAATGATGATAGAATACCAATTACTAGACAGAAGATTAAAGATCATGTCAATCCAAATTTCTGCAAAACCAAATTTTCTAAGCACAATAGTGACAAAATTCCAAGACATTCTATCATAAGCTTTAGCCATGTCTAATTTCATTACAACATTACCACCTCTATTGGTACTTGAGATAGATTGAACAATTTCCTGAGCTAACAGAACATTTTTAGTAATGAGTCTATCCTTAACAAAACCACTTTGATTAGCAGAGATTAGCTTAGTAAGTAAAGGGTTTAGCCTAATAGAAAAGATTTTAGAGATAATCTTGTTAGTATAATTAGAAATACTAATAGGTCTAAAATCAGTAAAAGTTGAAGGGGCAACCTTCTTAGGGATAAGAACAAGACAAGTATGAGTATAGAATTTAGTGAGAGTCTTACCTTGGAAGAAGTCAATAACAAAGTCTATGATATCCTTTTTGATGATGTCCCAACAACTTTGCAAGAAAAATTCATTTTACCCATCTCGCCCAACACTACTTGTGGCTGACAGGTTGAATATTGCATTTCTAATCTCCTCTTCATTTGGAATAGCACTAAGAAGTACATTGTCTTCTTCTGTAATTTCCTTAGTGATGCAATTCAAAATAGAATGGTATATCTTAGAGATAGGGAGGTTAAATATGGCATTAAAATGTCTGATAGCTACTTTAGAAATCTTCTCATCTCCTTGAATCCATTTCCCTTTATGATTTTTAATCATATCCAATTGAAGTTTTCTCCTCTTTTCTCTAAGCAAACTATGGAAATAACTTGTGTTCCTATCTCCGTCTCCAAACCAATTTATGTTTGCCTTCTGAGTGTTTAAGGACTCCTACATATCTAGCCATCTAATGTATTCTGCATGGGCTTTGTTATTTTCACTCCTGTCTGCCTCTGTGTTGTTGATAATATCCATTTCTTCGAGGTTTTGAATCTTTTCCTTCCATTTGATGACATTACTCTGGATATCTCCTATGGATTCTCTAGACCATACACTTAGCTTTTTGCTAAGAAGTTTTAGCTTAGCTTGCAGTCTCCACATATTGTTGCCAGTGATATAAGTGTCCCAAACTCCTTTAACAATACTGAGAAAATCGTCTTGCTTAGTCCAAAAATTAAGAAATCGAAAGTACTTGATATGGCTTTTGGTATTATCATAATATTTCATAAGCAAAGGCCTGTGATCTGAGCATGTTCTTACTAGATGTTTGATTGTAATATTCTGAAATTTTTGTGCCCAAATTCGTTTACTAGGCCTCCAATTGTTACACCAAGTAAACTTAGCTCCAGAAAAACCAATATCTGTCACCCCACAATTATCCATACAATTCATAAAGTCTAAGCTTTTCGACATTCTGTGAGGGTTACCACCAAGTTTTTTATCAGGTTCTAAGATAACGTTGAAGTTTCCTCCAATGCACCATGGGCCATTAATACCATTACTGTTATTTTCTACTCCCAACCATAAGTCTTTTCTTTCCCTAGAATTACATTTGGCATAAACACCTGTAATAGCAGTAGTAATGTTTTAATGGCCTTCTTCAATCTTGATATTAATGTGTTGTTCATCTTTGGTAAAAACAATGGTACAGCAAATATTCTTCCAAAAATACCATATTTTTTCATTTTCGTTAGAGATACATCCCTGGAATCCCAAGAATCTCATATAGCCCTCAATCTTGTCCGTACTAACCATAGGTTCAAGGATCGCAACATATAAAATGTTGTTGATGCTAATCAGATGTTTCGGTCTATGAATGGCCTTTTTGGACCTCACCCCCTAATATTCCAGAAGATCGTACTAATCATGAAAAATTTGGAGGGGTGGAAGCATTCCTTTGTTTCATTTTCTTAGAAGGTGCAGATTTATTTTTCTGCTTTCTTTCTTTATTTCTAACCCTACTTCTTCCTATCCCTTCTGGAAGAGGGCCTTCTTTTTCTAATAAGTCTTTGCCTTGCTTGCCTTCTGATATAACTTGAGGTTCTTCATGGCTCTTATAAAGAGAATGACCAGCAATCAAATTACTGCTTGGCTTCTCTAAACTATTAGTAGGAAGTGAGGTAGAACTTGAGTCGTATTCCACTATTTTGCCATTCTCGTCAGATTTCCCTTGGTTTTGATCATTAGTGTTCATTGAGGTATCAGATAGGCTTTTATTAGCAGAAGTAACTTCTCTGTTCATAGCCTCAATAGTTTGTTCCTTATCAGCGACATCATTCTCTTTAACAGTTGATTCAAGAGTGTTACTTTGACTTGCTTTGTCAGGTGGATCTTCAGAGGTGTACTTCTTATCTTCTAAGATATGATTCTGACTTTGATTGGTCTTGGATGTAGATGTAATTATTTTATTGTTTCCATTGTTTCCTTGAAGTTGAACAGGTTTGAACAAAACTTTGCTCTTTTTTTTGGCATGTTCTTTTCATTGTTCTTCTTTTTCTTCTTCTTTTTATTCCGAGTTCTTTCTATTAGCCATTCAGCAATTGTTTTGTCCTTCATTTGGCTGCCATGACCCTGCATTATCTTCAATTTATCTTGAGCTTTGTTCCCTTTGTTTTGTGAAGCATCAGTGGGAGGCTTCATGGTGTTGTTGTCTATATGTGTAGATTCCTCTGTTGTGCCTTGTTTTTGAGTCTCACTGTTTTTGTTCTCCTCTTTTTGCTGATGAACTCCCATGCTTTCAACTGCTACACGAATCATGATTTTTCCTTTGTTAATTCCTTCCTCTTCTATTTTCTTTTCAGCTTTCCTGCATTGTACCAATGAATGCCCAAGTAACCTACAATGTCTGCAGTATTTGGGTACATTTTCGTACTCAAGTTTCTAAGTGAAACCTTTTAAAGGAGTTGTTTCATACTCTTGTCCAACCCACACTGAACTGAGCTTTGGCTTGGTGAGGTCGACCTCAATTCTAACTTTCGCCATGCTTGGTCTAGTCTTGTTGTTTGTAGCCATATTCATAGTCAGAGGGATTCCAATAGGGTTCAGTATCTGTTTGATGTAATACCAAGTATGGCAATGAAAAGGTAGATCTGGCAGAAGCACCCATACCGGTACCACCGGTGAATCTTCTTCCGATTTAAAATCTGGTGTCCATTTCTCAAGCCACATAACTTGACCTTCAATTTCAATAGATCGTCTATACCAAACACTTTTGAAGTCATCTTCATTAGAGAAATCTAGGAATATTGTGCGATAATCATAAACTCCTATTTTGACATTGCCTTTAACAGTGATTTTTTCTGCAAATTTTGACATTATTTTTTCAATCTGTGGTCTGGTTCGAAGAAATTTACCTACAATTGTTAGTCTGCATTCTTCTGCCATGACTCCATAGTAGTCACTAGCTATAAAGATGATTGCAGGCATGCCATTGTGGGTTGAATAGCGAGCTTTCACATCCGGATTTCCATGGCGATTAGAGCTTGTGCTCACCATTGTTGGAGTTTTCACAGCAGTAGCATAGTTGGGATTATTCAAAATATCTGAATATTCTCGCCCTCAGGGTTTGTATTCTCCTTGTTGACTTGGTTTGGTTAGGTAGCCAACCTTGTTGAATTTCTTTGGTTTGGTAGCCAACTTTGTTGAATTGTGAAAAGTGTGTGTAAATTATCAAATATTGTAGACTTTAGAGAGTGAAGCTTTTGCTATAAAAGGAGATCTTCAACTCCCATTTCTATACACCAACAAAGAGAGAAAGAAAGAGTAAGGTTTCACAGACAGGGTATAAGAAAATAGTCTGTGAGTAAAATAGAGAGTGAGCAATATTGTAGTGAGGTGGGAATATCAAAAAAGGGTTATTTATTTTGAGTGTTGTAGTGGTCTTTGGAGGATTTTACTCGGAACTACAAAGTGTAAAATTCCTTACTATACTGATATCAGTTTCTCCTCTCGGGGCCGTGGTTTTTTCCCTTATTCAAAAGGGTTTTCCACGTAAAAATCTTGGTGTCATTGTTACTCTTTTATTTTTGTTAATTACCGTATCTCGGTGCTACATTATTATTCCGCTTTTATTATCGTGAATATTATTTCTGTGGGGGTTTATTCCCAACAACTGGTATCAGAGCATAGGTTCTACTCGTTCACTGAAATACTATTCACTGTCAGTAGTACTATACTCGGTGAAAAATAAAAATGTTCGGAGTAAAGTACGAGGTAGCAAAATTCAACGGTGATAATGGTTTCTCAACATGGCAAAGAAGGATGAGGGATCTGCTCATCCAACAAGGATTACACAAGGTACTAGATGCTGATGCTAAAAAGCCTGATACAATGAAAGCTGAGGATTGGGCTGACTTGGATGAAAGAGCTGCTAGTGCAATCAGGTTGCACTTATCAGATGATGTGGTAAATAACATCATTGATGAAGACACTGCACGTGGAATTTGGACAAGGTTGGAAAGCTTATACATATCCAAAACGCTGACAAATAAATTGTACTTGAAGAAGCAGTTATACGTACTACACATGGGTGAAGGTATGAATTTTTTGTAACATTTAAATGTGTTTAACGGACTAATCACACAGCTTGCCAACCTCGGAGTGAAAATCGAGGAAGACGATAAAGCCATCTTGCTATTGAACTCGTTACCATCTTTGTACGATAATTTGGCAACAACCATCCTGCACGGTAAGACTACTATTGAGTTGAAAGATATCACATCGGCTCTTTTACTCAATGAGAAGATGAGAAAGAAGCCTGAAAATCAAGGACAAGCTCTCATCACAGAAGGTAGATGCAGGAATTATCAAAGTAGTTCAAGCAACTATGGTAGATCCGGAGCTCGTGGGAAGTCAAAGAACCGATCAAAATCAAGAGCCAGAAATTGCTACAACTGTGATCAACCAGATCACTTCAAAAGAGATTGCCCAAATCTAAAGAAGGGCAAAGGTGAAACCAGTGGCCAGAAGAATGGCGACAACACAGCCGCCATGGTGCAAAACAATGATAATGTTGTCCTCTTTATAAATGAGGAAGAGGAATGCATGCACCTGTCAGGTCCAGAGTTGGAATGGGTGGTTGATACAGCTGCATCTTACCATGCCACACCGGTAAGAAATCTTTTTTGCAGATATGTAGCAGGTGATTTCGGCACAGTGAGAATGGGTAACACAAGTTACTCAAAGATTGCGGGGATTGATGACACTTGTATCAAGACAAATGTCGGATGCACATTGGTTCTAAAGGATGTGCGGCATGTACCCGATTTGCGGATGAACTTAATCTCGGGAATTGCTTTAGATCGAGATGGATACGAGAGCTATTTTGCAAATCAAAAGTGGAGACTCACTAAGGGATCATTGGTGATTGCAAAGGGAGTTGCTCGTGGCAAGTTGTACAGGACAAATGCAGAAATATGCCAAGGTGAATTGAACGCGGCTCAAGATGAGATTTCTGCAGATTTGTGGCACAAAAGAATTGGTCATATGAGTGAGAAGGGATTGCAGATTCTTGCCAAGAAATCACTCATTTCTTATGCCAAAGGTACAACGGTAAAACCTTGTGACTACTGTTTATTTGGTAAGCAGCATAGGGTCTCATTTCAGACATCGTCTGAAAGAAAATTAAATATACTTGATTTAGTACATTCTGATGTTTGTGGCCCAATGGAAATTGAATCAATGGGCGGTAACAAATATTTTGTTACTTTTATTGATGATGCTTCGCGAAAATTATGGGTTTATATTTTGAAAACCAAATATCAGGTGTCTCAAGTTTTCCAGAAGTTTCATGCTCTAGTAGAAAGGGAGAAGGGTCAAAAGCTAAAGCGTCTCCGAAACGACAATGGAGGTGAGTACACTTCAAGGAAATTTGAAGAGTACTGTTCAAGTCATGGGATCAGACATGAAAAGACAGTTCTTGAAACCCCACAGCACAATGGCGTAACCGAGAGGATGAACCGCACCATTGTAGAGAAGGTGAGAAGCATGCTCAGAATGGCTAAACTACCTAAGTCATTTTGGGGTGAAGCAGTTCAGACAGCCTGTTACCTGATCAATAGGAGTCCATCAGTTCCGTTGGCATTTGACATCCCAGAGAGAGTTTGGACCAACAAGGAGGTGTCCTACTCGCATCTGAAGGTGTTCGGTTGTAGAGCTTTTGCACATGTACCAAAAGAGCAGAGAACAAAGCTGGATGATAAATCTATTCCCTGCATATTTATCGGATATAGAGATGAAGAGTTCAGGTACAGATTGTGGGATCCTATAAAGAAGAAGGTCATCAGAAGCAAAGATGTAGTCTTCCGAGAAAGTGAAGTTGGAACTGCTCCTGATATGTCAGAAAAGGCGAAGAATGGTATAATTCCTAACCTTGTTACTATTCCTTCTACTTTTAACAATCCCACAAGTGCAGATAGTACGACCGACGAGGTTGCCGAGCAGGGGGAGCAACCTGGTGAAGTTATTGAGCAGGGGGAGCAACCTGATGAAGGTATCGAGGAAGTGGAGCACCCCACTCAGGAAGAAGAACAACCTCAACCTCTGAGGAGATCAGAGAGGCCAAGGGTAGAATCATGCAGGTACCCTTCCACGGAGTATGTCCTCATCAGTGATGGGGGGAGCCAGAAAGTTTTAAGGAGGTGTTATCCCATCCAGAAAAGAACCAGTGGATGAAAGCTATGCAAGAAGAGATGGAATCTCTACAGAAAATGGCACGTACAAGCTGGTTGATCTTCCAAAGGGTAAAAGACCACTCAAATGCAAATGGGTCTTTAAACTCAAGAAAGATGGAAATGGCAAGTTGGTCAGATACAAAGCTCGATTGGTGGTCAAAGGCTTCGAACAGAAGAAAGGTATTGATTTTGACAAAATTTTCTCACCTGTTATCAAAATAACTTCTATTCGAACAATTTTGAGCTTAGCAGCTAGCCTAGATCTTGAAGGGGAGTAGTTGGATGTGAAAACTGCATTTCTTCATGGAGATTTGGAAGAGGAGATTTATATGGAGCAACCAGAAGGATTTGAAGTAGCTGGAAAGAAACATATGGTGTGCAAATTGAATAAGAGTCTTTATGGATTGAAGCAGGCACCAAGGTAGTGGTAAATGAAGTTTGACTCATTTATGAAAAGTCAAACATACCTAAAGATCTATTCTGATCCATGTGTATACTTCAAAAGATTTTCTGAGGATAACTTTATTATATTGTTGTTGTATGTGGATGACATGTTAATTGTAGGAAAAG
>MU687042.1:107177-118085 GCA_026770625.1 Nicotiana glauca
TGGCATGGCGTAGCTTCAATGGGAATTTACACATTTGGCCTCTTTTCTCCAATTTTTGACTCCAAAACTGCTCCTTAGACTTCCTTATACATAAACCACCTGCAAACCATGAAAAACACTAATAAGAGCATTTTGTTTTCACTTTTAGCATTAAAACTACACAAGAAGGTGAATATTTAAGGTGTGATTATAGTCAAATTCACCTATTATCATGCACCTAAATACTGTGTATGATGTCAGCTCTAGTAGTATAACACATGTTTATTTCCATGTTAGTTGGAATCAGCTATGCAGGCCATAACTAGAGTTGTAGAGTTCTAGAACTTTTGCATTTCGTCCATTTATTTGCAATTAAAAGTTTCAGTAGATTCATTCCCTGTTTCAGTCCATGAATTAGTTCAAAACAAAGAATGTGTGAAATGAGGTTTAACTTTTATATATTTTAGAGGATAATATTTTAAAAAGTAAGTACTATCACACCTCCTTTTTACTATTACACCCCCAGGAGGGTGTAATAAAGGGAGTTATTTCCAACTTGAAGTGACAATCGAAACGGGATTCATTTATTAAGAGATTCAGAGTCGCCACTTGAGAGATTTATGGTGTCCCAAGTCACCGATTTAAAATCCCGAATCGAGGAAAAAATTGACTCTGTATTGCAGTACGCGAACCAGAAATCCGGGTAAGGAATTTTGTTAACCCGAGAGAAGGTGTTAGGCACTCCCGAGTTCCGTGGTTCTAGCACGGTCGCTCAACTGCTGTATTTGATTTTATCTGATTTCAAAACATGTTCTAACTTATGCCTTTTATTAGTAACCCGCTTTTATTATTATTTTTATTCTTTTTTTTTTACTTTAATAAGAATTGCAACGTCGTAAAAATGCGTCTCGAACCACATCGCACCAGTGCACCTGTGGTTGTCAACACATTTCGACTCTGTTGAGATTTGGATTTGGGTCACATAAATATGCACCCGAGTTTAAGAAGGTAGAATTATTAAACACGCACCTAAAGAGACTAACGCATTATTATTTTGGGGAAGGCCGTGATATTCACTAAACAGCCCATCCCGAAATCTAAGTATTTTAATATATACATTCATGAGGTCCCCGCAATTTGTGAATTTTATTTGGCGATGCTCGTCTCATTTATTATTTAAAAGGGCAGTCCTAAAGTAAACTTATGATTTTCTATTTAATATTCGTCTCTAATAACAAAAGAAAAAGTCCTAACTAATTATTATGGTTTAAATACTACTATATTTGAGTCCATGGACTCATGTGAATTTGTATACTTAACCAGTTGGGGTCTTGAACATAGCCCATATAAAGAAACCTTTACCCAGGTGGGCACAAAGGCAAATCCATCGCAGGTTTGGGCCCAGGTCCAAGCGAGCACACAATCAGGATAGGACCTGGGCCATTCGCTAAAGTACTGAGGCTCGAATGGCATGGAATTAGGCTGACTATTAAACCAAACACAGTCTCAATTAAATCAATCTAAGTACCACTGAATTTATACAAAGTTATTTTATTCAAATGAACAGGACATCAATTGTTTGATATCCAATTTGAGGCATAAATTATTTTATCTATTTAACTACTGGTTAGTTCTTAAACACCACTAAAGGTGAAAGGCAAATTAAAGTGTGGCCTGAATTTAACAATAACAGTTCGTATCATAAACAGATTGATCATACAATTCTACTAACACTACCACGAGCAGGTTAATTAGTTCAAGATAGTCCAATTAATGATGCATGTTTAATTCAAGCAAACTACTGATCTGAGCCATTAACCTAAAATTTCAACACCTATATATTAAGAACGAATCTGCTGATTGGAATTACTGCAGTAATAACACAGGTTCAGCTTGACATTAAACTTGATTTCAAAATCAAATGCAAGTCCAACTATTTCTGATTCTTTTTTTTTTTGAAAACGGAAATAAAGGCTAAACTAAGTAGGTACTAACTATACTAAAGCTACAGCTAGACAATCACAAGTTGAAACGGTCCAAAATAGTCCAAATACAGTCCAATTTATACGATGTAGCAATGATTCTAAACAAATACAAATCGTCTATTATTCATTCTATTGTTACAGCTTGGACACAAATTCCAGGAAGCAAATAGATGAGCAATTCATTTCATTTCAACTTCAACTTCAAAGCTACATCAACAAATGGTTTGAATAGGTACCTGGAAGTGGAAATATAATGAAGAAGAAAAGGTCAGCAGCAATCGCAATTCTCAACAGCAATTCAGGAATGATTTTAAACCACAATCCCTTCACAAAGCCCAGGAATAACCACAGAAACACATCACTCAACAGATGACCAAATACAAGTTGATTGAACCCAGAGAACACTCGAAATCAAACCAGGAATAGCAATTAGCAGATAACCAGTCAAACCAACTTGAATTAAACCCAATTCAACTTGAGAGAACTAAAGAGCCTTAATCACTGAACAAAATAGAGCAATCCTAGCTGTTTTGGATTCAAACGAGCTAGAAAAGAGATTCTAATGGAATAGTTTTTTATTTTTAATTTTACTACTGTTTTTGATTTTTTTTGTTTTTGGTTTTTGAATTTTTGAGTTTCAGATTTCAGATCTGGAAATTGAGAGAATATTTTTGAGGGAATTTGATGGCTCCCCAAAAACTTGTTAAAGAAGGCACCAGGGGTGCCTTTTATAGGCAAGGAGTGGGGCAGAATATTCTAGAAGCTTTCACACAATTTTTCCCTCTTTAAATTTCA
Source organism: Nicotiana glauca (assembly GCA_026770625.1). NCBI lineage: Eukaryota > Viridiplantae > Streptophyta > Magnoliopsida > Solanales > Solanaceae > Nicotiana > Nicotiana glauca. Next base: position 109,937 of record MU687042.1, read on the forward strand.
GATTTCACCTATTAAACCTTCAATTTCTGACTTGTTTCTCAAGTTACTGCGGGTGATGCCGGTTTGGGCAAACGACACCGTTTTGCCACCCTCTAATCCAGGCCCTCGATTCCAATTGATCCAACGGCCACAGTTGGACGTTACATTACAATAATATTGTTTGAAAATCCAATTCAAACCCTAGACAAAACCTTCACCCTCTTCGTACCCTCTCCCGTTCCTTGTTACGCTGGCGACCGCAAGCTCCAAATCACCCCAAAATTTAACCACTGAATCCCCGTCCCCTCCTTGTTCCAAATCTATAAATCTCGTTCTTCAAATCCTAGCCATTTGTTTCGAATTTCAGATCGAAATTTTGGTCAAAACACAAACTCACCCAAACCACCCCAAAATTACACCACTAGCTCTCTTCGTTCCCCTCATTCCAATCCCACCAATGGTTTCCTTCAAATCAACACATAGCCTCTCGAATCTGGATTTGAAATCCGACCCCAAAACCCTTGTTGGTCCAAACATTCCCAAATTGATCCCCCATAGTCCCCGTGACCCCTTTCACCTTTAATCTCAGGCCAAAAGCTCTCAAATCTCACCGGACTGTCTCCAATTTCACATCTAGGGTTTTTAAGTTCTCCACCTGTTGGAGTTCTAATAATTCTGAGAGTTTTAGTTAATGTTATATGTCCATTTTTGACAAAATGAACCTATAAGATTAATTAGAATTCCAGAAATCAATTAAGTTTGAAGACCAAAATCCAGGCCATCCAATTGGACTGGGTGAAGGAATATTGGGCCTGAGCGGGTGCTGCCGGTTTGGGCATGGGATTCACTCTTTTGGGCTTGGACTTTGAGATTAATCAGCCCAAAATTTGGAAGGCAAAACCATTTTAATTAAAAGCCCTCCTTTTACCTTTTTTAATTCCCCTCAAAACCATTTTAATTAAAAGCCCTCCTTTTACCTTTTTTAATTCCCCTTTTTGTTTATTTTTCATTTTGTATTTTTGTATTATTTTCTGATTTCTAAAAAGATGCAAAATTAAAATAAAAATTAAACTAACACTAATTAATGCCTAAAATATGAAGTTAAATCCTAAATGCAAATGCCAAATATATTTTTTGTATTTTTCATATGAATTAAAACACACAAATAAAATGCAAACAATTAACCAAAAATATCACACAAAATTCACAAAAAATTGTAAAATGGTAAAGAAATTGTTTTGTTTGAATTTTGGAAATAATTTGCTTAGGGCAAAAATCACGTGCTCACAACTGCCCCTCTTTGCCCAGAAACACGAAGAGTTTTCATGCAAAGATAGGTGAGCGGAAACGAGCGATTTTTGCCCGTTTGAACATTCCGCGTGAAGCATTTTTGAAAAGTTTTGACCGCACCCTGCTTCGGAGGTTGCCTACATATCCTGGGCTAAACAGAAATCAGGTCAATGTAGTTCGGGAAGGTTTGGTAGTTGGGACTACCAGGAGCTGTGATTTCACTGCTATTGCTGCTGCTACTGCTCGCTGACCTCCTTATTACACCGTGTTAAAATAAAAGAAACTAGCCTAAGCTATGATCTATGAATTACAAAAGGTCCTATCTATGTCTTCAAACTTGCTCTTGTGTTGCCTTGAACTTGTATTCTTTCGATGGAATTCTTATTGTTGCCTTGAATTGTATCCTTCCCCTGGGACTCTTGCGTTGTTGCCTTGAATTGTGATTGGCGATGTTTTGCCATTCCCCCAAGTGATGCTTGACTGCTGAAGTTTGAAATATGTGCCTCTATTCTTCAGGCGGGCTCCTGACTACTGATGCTTGTAACGTATTCCTTTGTTCTCTAGGTTGGCTCCCGACCGCAATGCTTGAAAAGTATTCCTTTATTCTCCAGGTGGGCTCCTGACTGCAACAAAATAAACAAACAAAGAAAATGTTCTGCCCCAGTTTGGTGACTGGACACATCATGTTATCAAATATTAAAATTAAAAGCTAGAATTTGAATTGTACTTCCCTTATTTTCCAAGTGGGCGCCTGACTACTGGGACTTGAAATGTATTCCCTTTCTCTCCAGGTGGGCGCCTGACTGCTGGAACTTGAAATGTATTCCCTTGTTCTCCAGGTGGGCGCCTGACTGCTGGAACTTGAAATGTATTCCCTTGTTCTCCAGGTAGGCTCCTGATTACTGAACTTGAAAAGTATTCCCTTGTTCTTCAGGTGGGTGGCTGATTGCAAAAAAAATGAACAAACAAAGAAACTTTTCTGCCCCAGTTTGGTAACTGGGTACAACATGTTATCAAATATAAAACATTGAAAGCTAAAATTTGAATTGCACTTCCCTTGTTCTCCAGGTGGGCGCCTGACTGCTGAAACTTGAAATGTATTCCCTTGTTCTCCAGGTGGGCTCCTGATTACTGAACTTGAAAAGTATTCCCTTGTTCTCCAGGTGGGCTCGTGACTGCAACAAAATAAACAAATAAAGAAAATTTCATGCCCATGTCTCAATCAAAGAAAGATTCGTTAATATAAAATGGTGGTTAGCTGCTGGCATTCTTGTTGGGTATGTTCCTGCTTCCGGCTCTGCTCCAAATTGTTTCCCTGGACTCGCTTTGAAACGCCTCGACTTCTTGACTAACTTTCAACCCCCAACTTTTATGACCTAAATGTTTTATCACGTGTTGCTATTTTGTGTTTCAGACCCCTCTTTTTGAAACTTTGCTTCTCCCCCGCAATTATCTTATCAACCCACCGATGGGGCTTTCATTGGTCCTTCATACCTTACTTTCTTTTGATATATTCCAATCTTGTTATGCCGTACAACTGGGAAGCTGGTAGTTAGCCTTGACATCCTTCTTTTGTTTTTGAACAGAACTGACACTGAAACATCTTATAGACAGACTTCAAGAGAATGAAATGCAATGACCTTGAAGGTTTAGGATAGAAAGACTCCGAAGACGGATGATTTGTAATGAAAAGAAAAGGATAGGACTTATCTGAGTGGAACGGCTTGTACCATTGATCGTGCCATGCACTTTGGATTAGCCAGCATAGTCTGTCCAACCAATCAACTTTCAATTGCCCTATTTGCTGTTCCGGACTTTCACAACCTGACTTTCACCAAAAACCCAAACCTTGCTCGTCTTGCCATGTTTTGAGCAGCTTTCAACCACAGACTTGTTTCATTTGCCCATCTGAAAACTCACATTCGCCTTATGGTGCCTGTGAGGGTTTTTTACCAATAAGACTCTCTCATTTTAATTTCTCTCAGCTCACGTCGCCTTATGGTGCCCGTGAGGGTTTTCACCAATAAGACTCTCTCATTTTTGATTTCTCTCAACTCATGTAGCCTTACGGTGCCCGTGAGGGTTTTCACCAATAAGACTCTCTCGTTTTTTATGTCTCCTCTGGTATCAGAGTGTTACCCCCAACATGAATCACTTTACCTGCTCGCATTGGCATCTCTTGAAGATTGATCGGAAGGTCTTTCTTTGGACTGTAATGCAGGCTTTTGGATGGGGTTTAGAAAGAAGGGTATAGAGGCTCAAAATAATTCAACATGGGCTTAACATTACAACTTTCGGAATCGGCCTTCTTACAATAATCACAACTTCTGCCCTAGTTTCTTTCTTTGGGACATTTGGAGTTTGTTTTGGTATGACTGAACCTCAGAGAGGCTGGCTACGTACCCTTTCGGGATCAAGTCAAACGTAGTTCACATCATAAAATTACATCGTTGTTTCGATTCTTCCTTTCTTCCACTTTTCTTTTCTTTTTCTTTTCTATTCTCTTTTCATTTCTTTTCTTTTTCTTTTCTCTTTTCTCTCTTTTTTTCTTTTCTTTTCTTTTTTCTTTTCTTTTCTCTTATTTTCTTTTCTTTTCTATTCTCTTTTTCTTTTCCTTTTCATCTTCATTTTCTTTTTCGCTGCTCTTCTCTTGTTTTAACACTTTCTTTCTAGCGCGGGCCTAAAGTTTTATTGTTGATTTCGAAAGAGGGTTACGAAAGAAGATAGAATAAGGCTCAAAGTGATAACAAAGGATAATGTTTTGGATAGCAGAACAAAATGCCTTCGTCATTTCAATCTCAAAACATGCCAAATACAATTAAGTACGATTAGACAAAGAAATCATACATAGTATTGCTTGACAGCATCGGAGTTAATAGCCATTTCTGCACATTTTTCTTCCACATCTGTCAGATATAATGTACCATTGGACAACACTCTGGTGACAAAAAATGGCCCCTGCCAGTTGGGGGCGAACATTCCTTTTGCTTCGGCACAATGAGGTAAGATACGCCTCAAAATCAATTGCCCTACTTCAAACTTCCGCTGACGCACTTTCTTTTTATATGCTCTTGCCATTCTCTGTTGGTACAATTGTCCGCGACATACTGCTGCCAATCTCTTTTCATCAATCAAGCTCAGTTGCTCCAATCAGGCCTTGACCCATTCGACATCATCAATTTCCGCCTCGGCAATAATTCGAAGGGATGGAATTTCAACCTCTGCGGGTATTAATGCCTCCGTACCGTATACCAATGAATAACGAGTCGCCCCTACTGAAGTGTGAACAGTAGTGCGATAACCTAACAAAGCGAAAGGTAACTTCTCATGCCATTGCCTGGACCCTTCCACCATTTTTTGAAGTATCTTCTTGATGTTCTTGTTAGCTTCTTCGACTGCTCCATTCACCTTAGGGCGATATGGGGTGGAATTGCGGTGCGTGATCTTAAACCGCTAACACGTATCCACCATCAGGTGGCTGTTGAGATTGGCACCATTTTCTGTGATAATTACCTTTGGGATTTCGAATCGACAAATGATATTCGAATGCACAAAATCGACCACTGCCTTCTTGGTCACCGATTTGAAGGTTTTCGCCTCAACCCACTTAGTGAAATAATCAATGGCTAACATAATAAACATGTTCCCATTTGACGCCGCTGGCTCGATTGGCCCAATGACATCCATTCCCCAAGCAATGAAGGGTCATGATGCCGACATTATGTGCAATTCAGATGGTGGAGAATGAATCAAGTCTCTGTGTACTTGGCACTGATGACACTTGCGCACGAAACTGATACAATACCGTTCCATAGTGAGCCAATAATATCCTGCTCGAAGAATCTTCTTGGCCAATACATATCCACTCATATGAGGTCCACAGACTCCCGCATGTACCTCGGTCATGATGGCTGTGGCTTGTTTAGCATCCATGCACCTTAGTAAGCCAAGATCTGGAGTTCTTTTGTACAACACTCCCCCACTGAAGAAAAATCAGTTTGCTAAGCGTCTGATGGATCTCTTTTGATCCTCTATGGCCTGTGCCGGATATACTCCCATCCTGAGGTATTCTTTGATATCATGAAACCATGGCTCACCATCAAGCTCCTCTACCACCATGTTACAATAGGCATGCTGATCTCGGACCTGAATCCACAACGGGTCCACGTACGCCTTATCTGGATTATGCAACATCGATGCCAAAGTGGCCAAAGCATCAGCAACTTCATTACGAATCCTTGGGATATGCCTAAAGTCTATCGACTGAAATCATTGACAAAGTTCATGCAAACACTGCCGGTATGGTATGAGCTTTAAGTCTCGCGTCTCCCATTCTCCCTGAATCTGATGCACCAGAAGATCTGAGTCGCCCATGACCAAGATCTCCTGGACACCCATGTCTATAGCCAACCTCAAATCCAAGATTCATGCTTCGTATTCAGCCATATTATTGGTGTAGTAGAAACGAAGTTGAGCTGTAACAGGGTAGTGTTGGCCTGTCTCAGAAATAAGTACCGCTCCTATCCCGATGCCTTTGGTATTGGCAGCACCATCAAAGAACAACTTCCACCCTGGTTTTTTGTCTAGGTCTAATTCCTCGACGTGCATTGTCTCCTCATCAGGGAAATATGTCTTCAAAGGTTCATACTCATCATCAACTGGGTTCTCGGCTAGATGATCATCCACCGCTTGTGCCTTCATTGCAGTCCAGGTCACATAGACAATATCAAATTCTGTGAGTAAGATTTGCCACTTCGCGAGCCTCCCTGTGGGCATAGGCCTCTGAAAAATGTACTTCAATGGGTCCAACCGCGAGATGAGATAGATGGTATATGATGACAAGTAATGTTTCAATTTCTGCACCACCCAGGTTAAAGCATAACACGTTCTCTCAAGCTGAGTGTATTTTACCTCATAAGATGTAAACTTCTTGTTGAGGTAGTAAATTGCCTGCTCTTTCTTTCCTATGATGTCATGCTGCCCCAGTACACAGCCCAAAGAGTTATCCAAAACTGTCAGATAGAGGATCAAGGGTCTTCCCGGCTCTGGCGGAACCAACACAGGTGGACTGGCCAAATACTCCTTAATCTTGTCAAATGCTTCCTGACATTCATCTGTCCATCTGACCGCAGCATCTTTCTTTAGCAGCTTAAAGATAGGCTCGCAAGTCATCGTAAGCTGGGCGATGAACCTGCTGATATAATTCAACCTGCCGAGCAAACTCATCACCTCTTTCTTGCTTTTTGGCGGTGGTAACTCCCGAATAGCTTTGATCTTGGACAGGTCTAACTCAATACCGCGTCAACTTACCACGAACCCCAACAACTTCCCCGATGGAACTCCGAATGCATATTTCGCTGGATTAAGTTTGAGTTTGTACCTGCGGAGCCTCTGGAAAAACTTCCTCAGGTCTTTAACATGGTCACATTGCTTCTGTGACTTTAGGATCACGTCGTCTACATAGACCTCAATTTCCCGATGTATCATATCGTGGAACATGGTGGTCATTGCCTTCATATATGTTGCCCCTACGTTCTTCAACCCAAATGGCATGACCCTATAACAATACGTCCCCCACGGCGTGATGAATGTCATCTTTTCCGCATCTTCCTCATCCATTAAAATCTGGTGATAACCCGCATAACAATCCACAAAGGAACCGATCTCATGTTTGGCATAATTGTCAATCAATATATGGATGTTTGGTAGTGGGAAGTTGTCTTTTGGACTCGCCTTATTGAGATCACGGTAATCAACGCACACTCTGGTCTTTCAGTCCTTCTTTAGTACAGGCACAACATTAGCTAACCACGTTGGATACCGGGTGACCCGGATGACCTTTGCATCAAACTGCTTGGTGACTTCTTCTTTGATTTTTACACTGATATCTGTTTTGAATTTCCTCAGCTTCTGCTTGACAGGAGGGCATGCAGGGTTGGTGGGCAATTTTTGGACCACCAAGTTGGTACTTAAACCCGGCATATCATCATATGACCACGCAAAAACATCTTTGTACTCAAGCAGCGCTTTGATTATCTCTTCTCTGAGTGGAGGATCCAAATGGACACTTATTTTTGTTTCCCGAACATTCTCCTGATCCCCTAAATTGATTGCCTCCGTGTCGTTCAGATTAGGTCTGAGTTTTTCCTTCCAATTGGCTTAATTCTTTACTGATTTCTTCAAAGTCTTCCTCATCATCATATTCTACCTCGTCATCACACTCAATTTTTTGTATTATTATTTCAGAGTTAGATTGGTAATCAAGGCTAGGCCGAAGACTCCTCGTGCATGACACATCAGTGATACCAGCATAAAAGGGATTGTACAAGAAAGAAAAGAAAGACAAAATAAACGCTATCAGGAATGAAAAAGGAAAGAAATTGCATTTCATTAAAATTGTAAGACAACAAGGTTTAACTCATCCAAACGGATGGAACATAGCATCCGAATTACAACCTTGGAAATAATCCAGATTAAACTGAAAGGAAAATCAAAACTAACTACCACGCCTCCCTCCGGGTAGGAAGAGGAGTAGCTTCCCAATTATTAAGCTTTGCACGGGTGTGAGCACGTGATTTTTGCCCTAAGCAAATTATTCCTAAAAAATCCAAACAAAATAATTTTTAATTTTTGTTGATATTTGTGGCATTTTTTGTTAATTAGTAGCATAATAATTCATATTAAAAAAATATACAAAAATACGCATATGCATTAGGAGTTTAATTTTATAATTTTGGTATTAATTCATTTTTGGGAACAAATTAATGAAAATAAAAAAATAGCATCTTAGTTTTTAATTAAAATTTACTACAAAAATAGATGTTAATTAATGTCTAGAAAATAATTGGTTTAACAATTTAATAAAATCAGAAAGAAAATA
>MU687048.1:0-26247 GCA_026770625.1 Nicotiana glauca
TTCTACTTTTGAAGTGCTAGACAAGGTACCCTTGAGCGGACAACTCAAGAGGGAAAGGCGCGGAACCGTCGACTAGACCGTTGATCGATTGATTTTACCGCAAATATGTCTTTGCCACATTTAGGGGGTTAATAGATTGGAAGGGCGCAACCACTCATTATAAGCGTTGCTATAGGCTTTGTTTTGGCACGAGTGGAATATGATGTTGAGGAATGCAGTTACAATAATGAAGCAAATTGCATTTATTTTCACGTTCATANCTAAATGCAGTTAAGGAAGCAATAAAGTCACAAAAGCATGTAATGGTAGAAGCCTTAAAGAAATCCCCAGCAGAGTCGCCATGCTGTCGACGGCCCCCCTTTTTCCCCCCTTCTTTAAAAAGAAAGAAATCAGGTTTTACAACATTATGGACAAAACAATTCTTATTCCCTTTTGAGGAATCGGGTTATGGAATTTTAAGAGTCGCCACCTAATGATTATAGTGCATTAGGACACTTTAAAGAGAAGAAGCAATTTTGAAAGAAAACCAGAGTTCGGGTAAGGGCTTGAGATTATCTCGAGGGGAAGGTGTTAGGCACCCCTCAAGATCTACTAGTGTGGTTCCCGGCCATGCTTTAATTGTGACTTTAAAAGGAAGTAAGAGAAAACAAGTAAAACTTTGTACATAAGAATCACAAATAAGTTTCAAGTTTTGAAAAGGGTAAAGAAGACAGAAAGAGACAGTTTTTTTAAAAAAAGGAATTAATTTGAGGAACAGAATTAAAGAAGACACGACAAATGAAAGGAAAAGAAAGGGGGCTCTAGGTTTATAGAAAATATGGATCACATCAATGTAATACCCAGCAATCACTCCTCAAAAGAGGGGTCGCACGAGATATTAGTGCATCGGTCATCATATACATATTCTACCCTTCCTACCCCATTAAGGTATTTAAACGTGTGGATTGGTCACGAGTGCTTATTGCGTGCTATTACTCATCCCGTCCTATAGGTCCTAGAGGGTGTTTAGGACCGCTATTTCTATAAGGTGGGGACTAGGTTGAACCCTTAGGTTTAAAGGTTAAAATACTAGACGACATACATAACAAATAGGACTTTACGTAAAGGAATCAAAAAGGCACGTAAAAGGCTCAAGTATCCCTCCACAGATAGACATACAACTAGCACGTCTCAGTCACATTTAAGGTCTAAGGAAATGAGAGTTAAAAAAACTGGAATGTTCGAAAATATGTTAAGATAGGGGCTGAAGGGTTTAAACAGAATTTGCAGAAAGGAGTTGGACGCAAACTTTCAGAACTTGGGAAAAAGGCAGGATATACGTAACAGTTTAGAAATCGGAGAAAATATTTTAAACATACTCAAAAATATACGATAGGGCATAGCAGGTATAGTATTCTGTTATGAAAATAATTTCGGACAGAAGAGGTAGGAAAACGTTTAGCACAGATGTAAAACCATTCAGAAGTGTAAAGCTGAGAGCATATAAGTATATTAGTTTTGAACTATAGTTTTGGAAAATTACAGAAGACATAGTGTCCTGATGAGTTTTAGGAAAAACAGTAACACAATTCTGGAAAAAGTAACTAAATAGAAAGTATTTGCACAGATATGATTATTTAGAAAATAGGACAGAAGTTTAGTAAGAAAACCAAGAGGGTCTCAGAGAAAGGAAACAAATTCGGATAGTCGAAAGGTGTCGAATGGTTTAAACACGATTGAGATGGTTAATCGATTTTATCCGGCCTAAGGCTTGCCTAGGCGCTGTTTAATCATAAAAGAAAGTGGACGTGCATACTTGTTTTCCAATTTTTTTTTAAAAAAAACTTGTTAACCAGACTTATGTCTGTTAAACGAAATTAGTGAGGTATTCAACAGTTGCAAATACAGCCCTACATACATGATATCTAATGCACACAAAGGTCCTAAAACATGGTATCTAAATGCAATGGCAGTCTTGTTAATTATTAACTGGTTGTGGTTAAATAGCGAGCTGATAGTAAAAGAGCTTAAAGACATGATCTTTAGTCATATGAGATGTATGCCCCTAGACATGGTTTCTATTGCACAAGTAGATAAGTAAAATCCTATAGACATGTTTTCTACCCATTACTTAAAGCTAAGCATGCATAATCGCACCCAATTTTACTATAAACCCCATTGTTCATTACAAGTTATTACAGACCAATTTGATTAAATTACAGTAATGAAGAGTAAAAACAAGAAGTTAATCTATAGGGAGCCTTTAGCAAGGCCCAAATCTCAAATACTCACTTCTCTAGAGTTTCACAGCCTTTACCAAGGGTTTGGGTGCGGCAAAGCTCCCTGAGGGCCCATTGGGGCCCTTGGCCAAAAACCAGGTACCCAAAACAAATTAACAAGACAATTGCAAGTGTGGAATTACCGGCCTTGTGCATCAAAGTTCAGTGGGTACTCAAGGTACCCAAATCAATGCTTACACTAAGGGGGTAGAACCTAAGTTCTAGGAGTAGTGACATTGTGATAAGATTTGAAGAAGTTGAGTTGAAAACAATAGAAAGAGGATTCATATGAAAAACAGTTTTGAGAGAAAAGTAATCAATTGAGTTCGAAAACAGTTAATATGGGACCAGTTTTGAAAGCAAAGAGTCACACAGTACTCGGAGAACACAAACAGAGGCAGGGGGAAAGGGAACAAATAACTCACAAGCAAGAACACTGAACATCAAAGAGAAGTACTTCAGAATAACCAGGCATGTTTAAAACAAAGGGGGTAATGGTCTTAACAACATTAGATTGACAGATTCACACATCAGGAAAAGGTTCAGGGTTACTTAATAGCTAAAAGGGTCCTGAATACATGCTAATAGGGTACAGGGGTGAGGGGGAATAAGGAGAAACATGTTGGAAACAAGCACAAGCATGCCAGACTATATTAATCAGCACAAAGGCATGCTAATTGCAGTAAGAGCAACAAAACCATAAGTAGAAGCATGCAAGAAACAAAAGGAAGTGTAACACAAATAGAAACATATTGCTTTTGGGGCTGTAAATCAAATAGGAGACATACAAGTTGAAGGTAAAGTAATGCAGGATAGTGGTGAGTTATAGTATACAAGATGGTGTGCAGAGAGAGCAGCGGTATAGAGAAGCATCAACAATAGCAAAAGTGAGCGGCAATAGCAGAAGTGAGCAGCAATAGAAGTGAGCAGCAGTATAGAGAGCAATGGAAGTGAGCAGCAATATAATGGAACAGTGAAATAGTTTAAAACTCAGCCTGAGTTTCAAACTGGTGGAGCAACCAGTAGTCACAAGAGAAGTGAGAGAGATTGTGTGAAACAATGAAGAGTACTAAATATTTTTTTGTGAGAGAGAGAGTTCAGAATAATTCTGTTCGTGTCTGTGTGTCTTAAGTGATAAAAGAAGAGTAATACTTATAGTTTTTGAAAACAGTAGAGAATAGGGTATAATTATAGAAGCAGCACCCAATTGAATCAACCAGAGGTCTTAATTCCCTTAAATTAGAGACTCATGATTCGAATAGGAGTACAGATTATCAGGTAAGAAAAAGAATCAGTCAGATGACTGATTATACCATAGTAAGAAGTAGTATGCAATAAGTATGCAATAAGGGCTAGATACACAATGCTTCAAACAAGGAAAGTATATGCTGAATACTTAAAAGAGATGTTTAAGTGCACAAATATGGTAAAAATATAAATCAACTCTGAAAATCAGTCAAAGAATCACGGACAAGGCCAATATTAGAGGGAATCAGTACCAAGTATAGAAAGCAACTCACAAGTAAGGATACAATTTGAAAAATCAATGTTAGAACCCTTAAGGAAAGCACATACAAATCAGGGATTCAGAGAGATGCTCGGAATTAACAGAATATTCAGTAAAGAGAAGCATTTAAACTTATTTAAACACAATAGTCACAAAGCTAAGAACCCTAAGTAAGGAATCATATAAACAGTGGAGAGTCGGAACCCTAGTAAAGATTTAAAGAGTGGAACTTGGACTAACTCGGAAACAAACAAACTCATAACATGGCACAAACATAGGCATATTCACATAATACTCAAAAGAAACAGAAGCCATGGTGATTTTGAAAGCGGGTCGGACACCCTAGTTTTGAAAAGAGGAACAAGAACATTTAAAAACTTGAACTAATCGAAGGTATCGAGTAATAAGTAGTGTAGAACTCAAAGAATAAACTAGAAATCGTTTAAAAAGACGTAGATTAAGAGATTTAGGCAAAATTTGGGTTTTGCAATAAAATCAGTGAGATGAGGAACCTGGTCGTGAAACTTGTTAACAACGACATTTAAAGTATCATCGGACCAAAACCCACCGAAGAAAGGCCGGAGATAAGCCAAGCGAGGTTCTAGGGACCGCCTTTCATGGTGGATGGCTCTGGGGCTTCAAGGCTCAGACAGAAGCAACGAGACGAGGTTTTATGGCGGCTAGAGGTCGAGAGAAGTGATAATGGAGTTGGCCGGAGAGGCGACGAAGTCCATCAGAGAAGAAAGAGAGAACCAGAAGGTTCTAGAGAGAAGGGAGAGAAAACGTTAGCATAGAGAGAGACCGGTCTTTGAGAGAGTGAGGGGTCAGGGGGTAGGTTAGGATTTAATTTAGGTAATATAATCTGGGCCATTGATCTCATTTGATAAAACGGCTCAGATCAAAACCCAGCTGGACCGGGTATCCGAATGGGTATGGGTCGGGTTAGTTTGGGATGTGGGCCGTCTGATTGGGTTTAAAAATTGAGTTCAAATTGGGCTGAATAGAGACACAATTTTGGCTAAGATATAAATAAAATATGGCCAACTTTTAAATGGCCAATTTACCCCTTTCCAACTAATTAAAAAAGTTAAAAACGATTTAAAAACAAATTAAAAACATTAAAATGATTAATAATATATAGGCAATAATCTAAAAATATTAGGAACACTTTTATGATTATAAAACGCGGTTAATTGAAAAATAGGCTATAATTGCAATTTCATGCCATTTAGATTTAAAATATCAAACAAATTTATAAAAAATATGCAAAAATCACCTTAATTATATTTGGTGTATATATAAGGGTGAAAATAAATTATTCACCAAAAATGATAATTTTGATAATAATTATTGGGTTTTATACTGTTAAAATAGACAATAAATTGATTTTAGAAATCTTAGAAAATTGGGAAAAATACAAAAACCTTTGGCCATTCTTATATATGCATACATATGCTATTTTGAAAGCATTTTTGTGGTATAAAAATACATAGGAAAAAATTGGGAATCAACAGATATAATCCGCGATGACTCTAATTCTTTCTCTAATCCTTCCCTTTTCCTGAAGTAGTCAACTTATTTACTGGTTGAGGGCTTCTAGAACCTGGGAGTCCTGGAGGTGATAGTCTTGTAACTACTGAATTCCTTTTTCCATTTTGGCCATTAGCCTATAGCAATTTTCCCTCTCAGCCTGGAAGTCTTTGGCCTGCTGGACTCCTTCGTCCTCAAGGGTATTAACTTTTTTCTCAGATTAGTAATAGTTCCCTCATAATTTCTTTTCATTTATTGCACAAATTGGGCCCTCTCCTCTGTCTTCTTTGCCCATTGCGCCCGAAGTTTTGCTATATTCCCTTCAGATTTCTCCAAATCTTCCTGGCACCCTAAGACTTGCTTTTTCAATCCGCTTATCAACCTTTCATCGGCCCGTCTTCTTTCTTGGTTGTTAGCAGCTATTTTCATTTGTCGGATCTGAGATTTAAGAGCCTCATTTTCTTGGGTCAATTTCTTCTTGCCACCTTCACCGGTTGCGGCTTGCAAGCTATTTTCAAACTGAAGATCCTAAACCTGCTTTTCCAATGCTCCTATTCGGGCCCTCGTATTCATTCTCTTTGGCTAACCAATCCCATCGCACCTGGGCCCCGTCAGTAAATTGTTGGACATGTGGCCTCTTCGCGGGTCTCTCGGGAATTTGGAATCTTTTGCCAAACCAAATCAAATATTTAAGGTCCACTTCGCCTCTAGCCCGATCCTGCACTATGGTTTTAGGTTCAAGAAACCTACACTCATTCCATATTTGGTGGATTTTTCCTTCTGGAAATGCAGCTTTTGGGCCTAGTTCGATGACTTGTTTACTCAGATCTTCGTCACCGTGGATGGTTTGAAATCTTCCCAATTGGCGTAAAAACCTGTAGGGAGCATACGGTTGGATGCTTCAGATGCCCATCAAGAGAATATAATGTACTTCAGCTGATGTGTATACTGCCTCAATAACGGGAAGCCATCTGAAAGCCCACTTAATTTTGTCAGAGGTCAAAGATCTCAAACATGATAACCAAGCCTCGGCACCCTCAGGGAATTCAATACATGTGACTCGGGTTTTAAATTCTTCAATACAGCTCAACCCGGTCAAACCATAGTTCATGTACCCGGTACGGTGACAGAGGTGCTCTTGTATCCATAGTTGTAGCAACAAATTACAATCCTGAAAGAATTTTTCCCCTTCTCGGCATTTGGTCAAAGCTCGATACATTTCGGCCACAATCAAAGGAACCACTGTGTTGTTGGTTTTCTTTATAGCCACATCTAGCATTCCTACGAGGCCAATATCTATGTGACCATCTTTTCGGGGACAGATCAAGACTCCCAAGAAAGCTACCATGAAAGCTAATCCCCGCTGTGCCTCCCACTTATCTTTATTTCCAGCATGTGTTAAACTAGTGTTAGGCTCCTCAAAACCTCACGAGTTACCATATCGGTGGTACAAGAAGTGGAGTGTGCAATACCCCTCTGATAGATTATTATCCTAAACATCCCGGCTGATACTCAATAAGTCCAAAAATCTGTGGAGGGTTACCGGTCTCGGTGCCAATGGATACGACCCCTGAGGTTTTCGTTAAGGCCTGCATATCCCGCAACCTCCTCTAATGTTGGTGCAAGCTCGAAGTCTGAGAACCGAAACACGTTGCGAGTTGGGTCCCAAAAAGGTATCAATGCTTCAATAATATCCGACCTTGGCTTAATGTTCAATAATCCGACAAGGCCACCCAAAATCTTTTCCACCGTTTCTCTGCTACCCTTTCCTAGGTCATTCCACCACATGTAAAGCTTCAAAGGGATCTCATTCAGGACTGAGAAGGATTCAATGTCAATTGTACTCATCCTGCACATTTATTTAAAGTGATTTAAGGCTTTATTTTAACCCAAAAGAAAAAGTGGCTATTTTTCAAAAAAAATTATTTAAGAAAAACCAAGACATGGTTTTGCGGATACGGCCTTTCAGCACTCTGGGGAAGAATATTTTAATTCTGTGCCCGCTAACCATTTAAAAATGACTCGGGGTGGCCGTTCTTGCAAAAACAACCTTCCGGTGTCCTTTTGGGTACATTCGGCTTATTTAAAACAAGAATGGCATCACCCGACTTATTTGTGACAAAAAGTAAAAAATTTGACATTTTTTTTCTCGCTATTTTTTGCAAAAAAGGAAGTTGGACCCGATGAGGGTTGTCTACGTATCTCATATTCGGTGAGAATCAAACTGGCGTAGTTCGGGAAGATTTGACAAAACTAACTATTTTGAAAACAAAAATTTTGGTTTTTTCGAAACAAGTGGTTACCCTCACTTAACCTTAACACTGTTATTTTCTTCCAACTCTCTCCCACTATTTACAAGCCGGTCAACATGCAAAAACCGAGAAAATAAATGCATAAGTAGCACGTAAGATGCATCAGGATGGTCTTTTCATTTCAGGTCACCTGTCCTAGACGAACCCAACCCCTGTGTTGATTCCCCTAAGTCAAATGCACATGATGCAAACAAACGTTCCTACTAGGGATACGGCATGAGGATTTGTTATACTAGGCTTAACCTGGGTTTATTGTTCTAGACTTGGCTTACCCGAGCGGACAACTCGAGCCGGGGGGGGCAGCATATCGGGGATACAGAAGCTCCGCCGGCTTAGCAACTTATCCGAAACCTCGTTCTAAATGGGATATGAATCTAAACAAAAGAGAAGTCACACGAAGTGTACCCTTCTCCATGATGTAGAAGACTCAGAGAGAGGAAAGGTTTCGCAGCAGTTTATATATAATTCAGCAAATATCAAAGCGGTAAAGCATTTAGCACGTATAGCATGGAACATGTAGGAAAATCAGATAAAGCCAAATATAACAGTCATTCTAAGCTCGAATTCTTGAACCCTAAATCGAAATTCTCGGTTCCATTCCCCAGCAGAGTCGCCAGCGCTGTCACACCTCCTTTTTACACACCTACCGCGAAGGATAATGTATAAGGAAGTTTTTCCATTTTAAGAGACATTATTCAAATTGGGATTATTTATTTATGTCAGAGTCGCCACTTGGGATAGGTTTGGCTTTCGCTGTCCCAAGTCACCAGTTTATCTTGAATCCCGACTCGAGGAAATTTCGACTTCCCGAATGGAGTCTGCGAATCAGAAATTCTGAATAAGGAATTATGTTGACCCGGGGGAAGGTATTAGGCACCCCCGCATCCCGTGGTTCTAGCACGGTCGCTTAAACTATTATAAGTGGCTTAATATCTAATTTTAATACATGTCATCCTATAGTGCAATCTTAAAATTATTTACCGCTTTTAATTAATTTTAAGGAAATTGAACGTCGTTTAAACGTATTATTGGAACACGTCACATGAAATGCAACCGGATCCTCGACACATTGTATTCAACATTTTGGGATTTGGATTTGGGTCACATGAAATACACACCCGAATTTAGGAAGGTAAAATTATTAAAGAATACGCCTAAAGTGACTAACGTGTTATTAAGTTGCGGGAGGCCATGAAAATTCGCTAAATGGCACGTCCCGAGTTCTAAACATTTTTTTATAAAAGTAATTAAAGAGGGCCACGCAATTTAAAGATTTTATTTGGTGCGGTGCACCTCAATTTAATTTTAAAAGGATATCCTAAAGATGAATTAAATTTTCTATTAAGGAAAGTTGCTAAAATCTAATTAATCAATTATTATTTAAGGTATTTAAGAAAATTCAAGGCTCAAGATCAGGTCCAAATTTAAACAATGGAAATTTCCATTGCTAAAAATCCCTTAGTTCAAATCTGCCACCTAAATTGAAGGCTCAAAGCTTATATTTAAATTTAAACATGTAGCCTCAATTAAGGTTTTCAGCATCTTGGGCCTCGAAATTGGCCCTAAAATAGTCAAACGTGGGCTTCTGCACACACCCAAACGAGAAAGCAGTCTAGAACTGGAACTGGGCCACGCGCCCACGAAATCAAGGCCCAAACCAATTGGAATAGGCTATCAAGCCTTAGCCTACCAGCAAGCCCAAACCAACCTATTTCAAAGCTAGAGTTATTGGTTTAAGTACAGAGGACAATTGAGCTTTCAAGCTACTGATCTTGTTTCCAAAATTAAACTCATCAAATAGGAAAATTGTAGATATATTCAATTCAATAACTGCCAATTTAATTCCAGATTGTATGTTCTAATCATATCTAAGCTAGCGAATTTCTACAAACACTTAGAGAATTTGATGATTAAAATAAAGTTATTCACATCGACTTCAGAAAACCTACTACTGAAGTGTTATTTTTTGATGTCAAAATCAAAATGTTGGAATTAAAACTAAAGTATAAAGTCATTGGCATATTTATTAGACTTAACATTCCTGCTGAAATTACTTGGCATTCAAAATTACAAGACCTATTTGCTTCATATAAGTATGAGCATACATGCTCATTTTAAATCTGCTTTCAATCAATACGTTAATCTAGCTTAAATTCAAAATCATCATAGTAGCCAAAACTGAAATTGACTAAACTACAGTTACTGTTCTACTCATACGATCCTGAAAAAGTCCATATAGTTCAATTAATATGAATAATGTAACGTTCAAATAACTACAACTATAACATGTGTTTGAACTAAAGTAAACTACTAAGAAATTCAAAAAAGGCAGATTGTATTTCATGTTCTCTTCCAATATTGATCATACACTTGACTTAGGTTTCACATGTCATTTAAAGCTGAAAAAGTACCTGAAAATTGAAGGAAAATGTGATGAAATAAAAATCAGCTCAACAACAATGAACAGCAGCAGTGAAACCAGTTTTAAACCCCAAAAATGATATCAAGCAACCCAGGAATTGAATTCACAGGAGCAGCACCAGTAAACAACCAAAAACAACTTGAATGAACCAAATTAAAACTCAGAGATCAACCCAGGGACTCCTGAAACTTCAACTACCAAAACACAAGGAATATTCACGCCATTTTCAACCTTATGTAAGCTAGAAGGTTAACTCAGCAATTGGAACTTAAGATCACTCTAGGAATTTGAATCTGAGTTGTCTTTTTTTGGATTTTCTGATTTCTCTAAGCATTAGGATTTGAATTTTGAACTTTTTCAGATCTGAAATTTTCTAAAATTTTCTCAGATTTTTCCCTCTCTAAACTTTTTCAGATTTTTTAAACTTCTAAAACTTTTTTTTTGCAAGGCAAGGGGCATGCCTTTTTATAGGCAAAACTGGGGCAGCATCAGATTTTTCCTTTTATATTTTAAGTCCCTATTTTATTTTCAGATTTTAGCTTTTTAGTCCTTTAGTTATTGGCTTGTTGGAAAAGTAACACTACCAACTTCCTGAATTTCAAATTAGGACCCCATCTAGAAGGTTCTAGTGGTTTCGAATGTCAATTACTGTATTATTCTCTATTTTAAAATACCTATACTACCCCTGTCCTTACCCCTGAATTACATAACCTAATCAAACTAATCCCCAACCCTCTTACCTTGGTCAAGAAGTGACCATAGTTGATTAACCAAAGGTCCTAGCATGTTCAGCAGTAATCTACAACACTTCGATTATCAAAAACTTTAAAAAATTAAACTGAATCTAATTTTAATCCTAAATTAATCCTTAATGGTTCAAATTAGCAAACTACAGGCCATTATCCATCGAACATGCATTCATGGAGACAAAGAGAGTCAATCACACATTGAATTACTGAGTCATGAATCAAAAAATCAAATAAGAAACAAAATGGATCAAAGGACAGAAATTAATCTTAACAAAAATAAATCTAAGAAAACTAAAAAGTAAATACTAAGAACAGATAGGAAAAAGTAATAAAATAAAATTAAAAATGAAAGAGAAAAGAATTACCGGAATTGAGACTTGTCCTCGGCAAAATCAGATTGAAATTGCTTGACCAAACTAGTGTTTAATCGTGTGTTTTCATGAGAAAACACACGGCTACACCCTATAATAGTCAAGCCACCAGTAAACCCCCAATTTTTGAAACTAGGGTTTGAGGCCAAACTTCGATCTAAAATTCAAACCACTGGGGGAGATTCGAGGGTTACTGATGGTGGATTCGGAAAGAGGAGGGTGAGTAGGCTCTAGGGTGTTAATTTGGTAAGATTTGGAAGGCGGCGGCGCCGTGCATGGCGTAGGCGGCGCTAGGGTTTGGATTATTCGATGAATTGGGGTAGGATTTGAAATAAACTAAGCCCGGATCTGGAAAGGGGAGGTGGAGGAGCATCTATGGTGTAATTTTGGTGTTATTTGGAGACCGGCCGCCGGAGGCGATTTCCGGTCGGCAGCGGACGGTGGAGGAGCGGTGGAGCTAATGGTACGAGGAAGATGGGTTTGGTCTTTAGGGTTTTTGCAATTTCAGACAATTTTATTAAAATCTAATGATGAAATCAGGGCCATTGGATCATGAGGGATGGAGGGCCAGGATTATTTTACCACTTAGGGAACCTGAAACGACGTAGTAACACCCCTATACTACGTCTTTTCAAGTGTCTGAGGGCTAGGGCATTTGGACCGGGCATGGGCGTGATTTGGGCTTGGACTGGGCGATTGAGGGGTATTTCAATTGGGCTGGCCAAATTAATGTGAATATTGGCCCAAAAACTGGCTGGCCAGTTTTCTCTTTTTATTTTCTTCTCAATTTATTCTCTTTTTTGTTTAATTTCATTTCATTTTTTTTAGATTTTTGTTAAATACAAAATTAAAATGAAAAGACCTGATTTAACTCTAATTTTCTAGAATTAACTAAATCCTAATTTAAAAGAAAACTAAGGAAAAATCAAAAATTAAAAGTAAAATGCAAAGAGGACTATTTTTGTTATTTTCTGCCATTTCTCGTAATGTTAATTAACTAGTGGAACTAAAAAAAAATATAAAATTAGGTCCTAAATGCAAGTATGTCATTTTTGTATTTTTTATGAATTATCATGCACATACGAATAAAAATACACACACAAATACATAATTAAACCCTAAAAATCAAATAATAAAAGAAAAAATCCTAATTTTATGAATTCTATAGGAATATTTCAATCAAGGAAAAAATTACGCGCTCACACTGGCTGCACCACGTGCACCTCCTCGGCCTCTACCCCGACCCCGGCCCTAGCCTCTAAAGGCTCTAGTATGGGGCGCGGGTGCCTGATCATCTCAGGTAGCACGTGTCCTCACCATTTGTGAGAGAATAGAAGATAGAAGTTTAGAATTGTAATATCAAAATTTTGCACGACAAGGAAATCAAATGAAGTGGAATTTAATCCTAACACTTACATAGCCTCTCGTAGATAAGTACAGACATCTCGATACCGATCAGCTAGACTCTTAATAACCGGCTTGTGATTTATGACTCCTATGAACCTAGAGCTCTGATACCAACTTGTCACGACCCAAGTCCACCCTCCGTAAACTATCATGACGGCACCTAGTATCTACGACTAGGTAAGCCTAACAAATTGCGGAAAAGGAAACAACAAAAACAAACTATCCAAAACTGCAGAAATAATATAAATCAAACTCTTAAAATGAACTACATTTCCCAAAAACCGGAATCTCATGAAATCACAAACTATGGAATAACTACAGTGTTCTCACTCCAGAGTGTCTAAACAAAGTAAATTCAAAAGGTCTAAAACAATGAGCGAGAATGGAAAGGGACTCCTCGGTCTGCGGACGTGGCAGACATACCTCAATGTCTCCGGTGGATCAATCCTCCTCAAGGATGGTAGGGCTGAGTCGAGGTACCTGGATCTGTACATGGAAAATATGTGCAGGAAGGGCATGAGTAGACCACAGCGGTACTCAGTAAGTGCCAAGCCTAACCTCAGTCGGGTAGTGACAAGGAAGGTCAGGACCCTACTGAAGTTAAAGGAAATACAAGATATAACAGTATAGAATAAGACAATATACTTAAGTGCAACAATAAGAAGTAACAAGGGATAGAAGAACAATAGAAACTTTAACAAAGACAAATAATCACGGAAATAAATACAGCTCAACGCAGAGATAACAACCGGAGGATTTTCCAGGATACCGTCCTGTATGCCCCAAATATAAATATCTAGTGGATCTCCTGAGTGGAGTCGCATAGTCCAACTCATAATGCATGGGGATCTACCGGAGTTACGATCCGTAGTCCGAAATGTAAATATCAAGTACTTGAGGAATCTACCGGGTGCAGTCCCGTAGTTCCAATATAAAAGTGCAGGGGGAGCTCCTGGAATACAATTCCGTAGTCCCAAATGTAAACATACAGGGGGATCTCCCGGGATACCATCCCGTATTCCCAAAGTAAACACACAGCAGCAACACGAAGAATACTCAATTCAATTCAAATTTCCATACCAAAGTAAAACAGGTATTTCTAGCCTAGCATGCTGTAGATAATCCAAATAAGACAATTTGAGCAAGTAAAGCAATTTAGTCAATTAAACATGCTTTACTAGGATAATAGCATGCTTAAATTATACTCCCTCTGTTCCAGTTTATATGAACCTATTTCCTTTTTGGTCCATTCCAAAAAGAATGAACCCTTTCTAAATTTGGTAACAATTTAGCTTAAAGTTACAACTCTAACCTTAATGAGAAGCTTTTATAACCACACAAATACTCTGGGGCCCATATGAACTTGTTTAGGACCACAAATTCCAAAGGTCTTCATTTTTATCTTAAACTCCGTGCTTAGTCAAACAGGTTCACATAAATTGGAACGGAGGGAGTATGCAGTATGAACAGGAAAAAGGAAATCACATTTATAGTTAGTTAAAGAAAATATATTCTCAAAAATTAGCACAAGTATGCACTCTTCACCTCACATACAAGGCATTTTAATTATCAACAAACCAAATCCTAAGGGGAGTTCCCCTACACATGGTTAGACAAGACACTTACCTCGAACCGGCTCAAAAATCAACCTGAAACCATGTTCTTGCCATGAGTGCTTGACTCCAAATGGCCCAAATCTATTCATTTCAATTACATAATGTAAATATGACTTCAAGTAACTTATTCCTCAAATAAATTATAAGCTAATACGTGAAATTAGGAAAAATGACCAAAAGGTCCTTCGTGCTCCTGTCTTGGAATCGGGTAAAATTTACATTTTCAAAATCCTCATACCCTCACGGGTCTAACCATATCAAGATTATCCAAATCCAATATTCCCAATTAAAACTTGAAATTTAGGTCTAAGAACTTCCTCTAACTTTCCCCCCAATTTTCATCCCAAATCTGAAATTAAATGACAAACTAAGATTAGATTATAGGAATACAACTAGAAAGGGATTAGGAACCGTTACCCACTAATTTCCTCTTAAAAAATCTCCCAAAATTTCCCTCTCCCGATCTCTAAATTAATTTTTTAACTTTTGAAATTAAACCCTCGTTCTGCCCCTTTTCTTACCAGGGATTTCGCACATGCAGTCCACCTACCACTTCTGCGGTCGCGCTTTTGCGTTCTATCCTACTGCATCTGCAGTTCTCACTTAAAATCTTGGGACCTAATTTTCGGTCGCTAACTTGCACCTGCGCCATCGCAGATGCATCCAAACATCTGCCTCTATGGCTCTTCACATCTCACCTCATGGTCGTTTCCATGGCTTGCTTCCGCATCTGCGGGAGTCGCACCTGTGGCGCCCCAACCACAGATGCGGTTATGACAGTAGCCATAAACTTCAGATGCAACTCCAAATTCCCAATCCTTCCATCCACCATCCGAAATCACCCCAAGGCTCCCGGGGCCTCAACCAAAAGCACAAACAAGTCATATACCGCTATCCAAACTTATATCAATCCTTAAAACACCTAAAACAACATCAAAACATCGAATTAACCATGGATTCATGCCTAATAACTCCAAAAACTCTCAATTTATGCTTTTGATCAAAAAGTGTATCAAAACTCGTCCGAATGACCTAAAATTATGCACACACGTCACAAATGACACAACGGACCTACTCCAACTTCCGGAATTTCATTCCGACCCTATTTCGAAATCTCACTATCGAACCAGAAACTTTAAAAATTCAACTTTCGGCATTTCAAACCTAAAGAAGCTACAGACCTCCAAAACAAAATCCGAACACACTCTTAAACCCGAAATCACCCAGCAGAGCTAACAGAACCAACGGAATCCATTTCGCGGCCGTCTTCACACTGTTCCAACTACAGTTTGAATTCTAAAACTTAAACTCATATTTAGGGACTAAGTGTCCCAAAACTCTCTGAAACTTCCAAATAAATCCTCCCGATGACTCACAGCAGCAGAAACAAACATGGATAATGCAGTTAATATGGGATCAGAGAGTAAATTCTTAAAACGACCGGCTGGATCGTTACAAATGATTAAGCTCAATTCATGGAATATTTGAGGGATGAAGTCCAAAAAAGCTTTTGCAAGACTCATTAATCTGGTTAATATGCACAAAGTCAACTTTACTGCTCTCCAAGAACCTTTCCTGCCTGCTTCTCATATTGAACTGTACAGAAGAAGGCTGGGTTAAGACAATATTGTGTCAAATGCCAATAACAAAGTCTGGTTTTTATGGAATAACGAGGTTAACTCTACTGTCTTTTCTTGAAGAAATCAACAAATTACTCGCAAGATCAATCATTTTGGAGACAGTACTACTTATCAGGTCACGATGGTTTATTCCAAATCCACCTTTACGAAAAGGAGAAAACTTTGGAGACAGAAACATTCATGCTCAGGTGGATGCTCCTTGGACTGTCCTAGTAGATCTCAACTCTATTGTAGCAGTTGATGAAAAGCAGGGAGGTGTTCCACACAGATTAAGCAAGAGCGTAGACTTCATTAGCTTTTGAAGAATATGAGCTCTCTCATGCAAGATTCACTGGTAATTCATTTAACTAGTGTAATAGTATAAAAAGGTAAAATAAGATCAGCAAGAGATTATTGGACAGGGTCTTGGTAGATGAGGCTTGAAATAGCTCCTTTGATGTCACCAGGTTTGACCATGTGATGACCCGATAGGTCATTTACAGTTTTAACCTTAAATTCTATATTTCAAAACCTCGATCAGCTCATTTATTCTTCTTCGATCTGCATACACAGTTTGTGTCTTTTCCGATAAAGGTTTTTATGTGAATATTTGATAAAAATGTGAAATCGTTCCTCAAAACTTATTTTTGTTGACTTCGGTCAACATTTTGAGTAAACGGATTCGAATCAGTATTTTGATAGTTCTAGTAGATCTGTATCGTTATTTGGGACTTGAGAATATATACGGAATCAAATTTGGAAGTCCCTAGCTCGAATTATCGTAATTTATTGAAAACTAGAGGTTTAAAGAATTAACAAGTTTGACCGAAGTTTGACTTTGTTGCTACCGTATCCGGATTTTCGTTCCCAAACTTGGTATATGTCAATTACTGTAATTATGACTTGTATGCAAAATTTAAAAGAATACGGATTTGATTTGACGTGATTTAGACGTCCGGTTGTAAAAAATGAAATTTCTTAAGTTTTATTGAAAACTCCATTCATTTTGGTATTCGATTTGTAGTTAGGTGTTATTTTGGTATTTTGATCGCATGAGCGAGTACATATAATATTTTAACACTTATGTGCATGTTTGGTTTAGAGCCCCGTGGGTTCAGGTGAGTTTCGGATAACCTACGGTGTTTCGGACTTAAAAAGTTCTTGTTTCTTGAGTTTTTGCTGTATCTGGAGTCATTTGCTTCATGATTGTGAAGGAAAATCTAGTACCGAGGAGGATTTCATTCATCGTGAATACGAGACCTTGGTCGCAAACACAGAGCAATTGAGGGTCTGCTCTTCACGACCGCGATCACTCAATCGTGAACACGTAGTGTTAAATAGGGGGGCTGGGAAATTGACTTACTCTACGCGAACGCATGCCCAAGCTCGCGAACGCGAAGTCTAGGAGGGATAAGCCTACGCGAGTGCATAGAGTAATTCGCAATCGCATAAGCCATCGGGACAGTGCCCTTCGCCAACGTGTCAGGTGTCTCGCGAACGCGATTAACACCTGACAGCCAACAATTTAAACATTTGAAAAATGGGATTTCACCCATTTCTCACCATCTTTTTATTTGAGCTCGGCTTAGGGGCGATTGTGAAGAGAAATTTCATCACCAATTCATAGGTTAGTATACTTTAACTCATTTTTTCGTTTCTAACATCACCTATTAATTTCTAGCCTTAATCTTTGTTCTTCCACGGTAGAAAACTAGGGATTTGAGAAGAATTGGGGCTTTTGCAAACTCGGGATTTAGACCTTAATTTGGGGTCAGATTTTGAAACTAATTACGTAATCAGGCTCGAGGGTGAATAGGTAAATAGGTTTTGGTCCGAATCTCAGGTTTTGACCAAGCAGACGCGGGGTTGACTTTTCTTGAATTTTTGAAAAAAGTGTTAAATATTAATTTTTGGTATTGTAATTGATTCCCTTAGCGCTATTTGACGTTATCGAGTGGATTTTGGTTAGAGCAACACAACAAGGCTTTTTGCAAGCAGTTCGTGTATGATTCAAGTGTGCAACATGAAGCTACATGAACCAGATTGAAGAACCAACTCCATAAAGAGTTTTATGTGTCTTTCTTTATTTCTAGTTCAATTGTAGTAGGTATTTTCATCTTGTACCTTTTAGCTTTATCTAGAAGCAATTGTAATAGGTACTTTGAGTATTCAAGTTAGAGTTAACTTGAAGTTGTCGTGACAGTTAGCGGATTTGTGTGCCCAATATTGATGGGATTCGAGAGTTTATTCTAGCAGAGGCCCATAGTTCGCGATATTCCATCCATCCGGGTGCCGCGAAGATGTATCAGGACTTCGGGTAGCACTATTAGTGGAGGCGGATGAAGAAAGATATAGTTGGTTATATGTCTAAATGCCTCAACTGCCAGTAGGTGAAGCATGAGCACCAGGGCCCGGGTGGGTTGCTTTAGCAGATAGAGATTCCGGAGTGTAAATGGGAGCGCATCACCATGGACTTTGTATCTGGACTCCCACCGACCTTGAAGACGTTTGATGCCATTTGGTTCATTGTGGATTGACTGACCAAGTCCGCTCATTTTTTTCCTATGTGCACTACTTATTCATCGGAGTGGGTGGCGGAGATTTATATCCAGGAGATCGTTCATCTGTATGGTATTCCAGCTTTTATTATTTCAGACAAGGGGTACTCAGTTTACATTGCGGTTCTGGAGAGCCGTGCAGCAGGAGTTAGGTACTCGGGTGGAGTTGAGCACATCATTTCATCCCCAGACGGACGGACAGTCCGAGCGCACTATTCATATTCTTAAGGATATGCTCCGTGCGTGTGTGATTGAGTTTGGAGGGTCTTGGGATCAGTTCTTGCCATTAGCGGAGTTTGCTTACAACAACAGTTATCAGTTCAGCATTCAGATGGCGCTGTATGAGGCTTTATATGATAGGAGGTGTAGTTGGTTTGAGCCGGGTGAGGCCAGGCTATTGGGCAAAGAGTTGGTTCAGGATGAATTGGAGAAGGTTAAGATAATTCAGGATAGACTCCGTACATCCCAGTCCAGATAGAAGAATTACGCGGACAGGAAGGTTCGTGATGTTTCATATATGGTTGGTGAGCAGGTTCTTCTTCGGGTCTCACCTATAAAAGGCGTCATGAGGTTTGGGAACAAAGGAAAATTGAGTCCGAGGTTTATTGGCCCTTTTGAGATTTTGAGGCGAGTTGGGGAGGTTGCTTATGAGCTTGCCTTACCTCCCAGTTTGGCCGGGGTTCATCCGGTATTTCATGTTTCGATGCTCCGGAGGTATCACGGTGACCCGTTGCACGTGTTGGATTTCAGTTCAGTCCATTTGGATAAGGATCTATCCTATATTGAGGAGCAGTGGCTATATTGGACAGGTAGATTCGAAAGTTGAGGTCAAAGAAAATAGCTTCAGTGAAGGTTCAGTGGCGGGGTCAGTCGGCCGAGGAGGCGACTTGGGAGACCGAGCAGGATATTCGCAGCAGTTACCCTCATCTTTTCACTTTTTTAGGTATGTTCTCTATGCTCGTTCGAGGACGAACGAATGTTTAAGTGTAGGAGGATGTGACGACCCGGCCGGTCGTCTTAAGAATTAACGCCCTGATCCCCTATTAACTGCTTCCCCTAAGTTCATTTCTACTATTTTGGTTTGCCGGGACGTTCGATGTTGGGTTTCGGAGAGTTTTAGGACACTTAGTCCCTAAATGAGAGCTTAAGTGTTAAAAAATAGTCCGTAGTCGGAACGGTGTGAAGACCACCTCGGAATGGAAATATGATGGTTCTATTTAGCTCCGTTAGGTGATTTCGGGGTTGGGAGCCTGTTCAGAATGTATTTTGGAAGTCCGTAGCTCATTTAGGATTGAAATGCCAAAGTTTGAATTTTTTAAGTTTCTGGTCCGATTGTGATTTTTGATCCGAGGGTCGGATTGGAATTCCAAAAGTTGCAGTAGCTCCTTCATTCCATTTGCGACATGTGTGCTAAATTTTAGGTCATTCGGACGTGTTTTGGTTAGGTTTTTTATTGAAAGCGTGTTTTGATGAAATTTGAAGTTCTTAGGCTCAAATCCTTGATTAATTCGAGTTTCCGATATTGTTTTAGGTAGTTTAAGGATTGGTACAAGTTTGAATGATGTTATGGGATATGTCCGTAGGTTTGGTTGAGGTCCCGGGGGCCTCGGATATGTTTCGGATGCTCAACGGGGTATTTTGAATTGATTAGAAATTGCATAAATTTTTCTTCAGCTGTTGCAGACTTTTTCTTCTTCGCGATCGCATCTCTCCCTCCGCGTTCGCATAGAGTAATTTCGAAGGGGGGATGATTTTTTCTATGCGATCGCATTAACTGGTTCGCGATCGCGGAGGTCGGCCTATTCCTTCTTCGCGTTCGCAACTCTCCTTTCGTGTATGCATAGTAGAAACTTGGAGTTGGTGCTTCAACCGCAATTTCCTCTTCGCGATCGCGAGGGGCTGTTCGCGATCGCATTGATATGTGTTTTCCTCTTCCGTGATCGTAGGCCTTTGGCTGCGTTCACATAGGCCAATTATTTGAGCCTTTATTTTTACCCTTCGCGATCGCAAGCTCTTATTCGCGATCTCGATGCATTAAACACCTGGGCAGTTATAAAGATTCAAAACCGAGGGTTTTAGCCATTTTTACCAAAACTCAAGCTTGAGAGCTTGCATTTGAGAGAGATTTCGAGGATTTATCAGAGACAACGATTGGGTAATGATTCTAAACTCCTTTTTACTTGTAACCCACTAATCTAAACATGGATTCCTCCTTTAATTTCGGATTTTTGAATGGAAAATAGGTAAAACTTCATAGACCGAAATATTGAGTTTTGAGTGGGTGTTTGACCTCCAATTTGAGAGATTTTTATATGGTTAGACTCGTGAGAGTACGAGGGTTCTGAAAATGTTAATTTCATCTGATTCCATGGCATTGTCTTGAGGGTTATTTTGGTCATTTTGCCTAATTTTGTGTCTTATCTTTGAATTAAATAGTAGAATCAGTTGCTTGAGATGTTATTTACGATATGTGATTGAATTGAATAAGTTTGGGCCATTTGGAGTCAGATATTCGTGGCCAAAGTGTGATTTCTAGTTGATTTTGCAGCCGGTTCGAGGTAAGTGGCGCGTCTAACCTTATGTGGGAGACATTTCCCCTTAGGATTTGGTATTTGAGTGTCTTGTACGCGAGGTGACGAGCGTGTACTTGAGCCATGAAAATTCAATTTTTACTTAAGATATTGAGACTGAGTTTTCCTTCATATTTGCCTTATTTTACTTGCAATTATAACGTGTGTTAGATTTGAAAAGCATGTGTAGTTGACTCAACTTGCCTAATTGTTTAAGTTGCCTTAACTGTACTACGTGAAGAATGCTAGGCTAGTACTACATGTTGTTTGTCTTTCGTATACATTTCTGAGTATCTTCTGGTTGTGGTTGCGCATTTATATTGGGACTACGGATGTGGGATTCAGGTAGCTCCCCCCCTCCCCCTGTTTGTTTACTTTGGGACTACGGGTTCGATTTTCGGTAGATCCCCCTGCACTTTTACTTTGGGACTGTGGGTTAGATTCCCGATAGATCCCCCTGTACTTTTACTTTGGGACTACGGGTTCGATTCCCGGTACATCCCCCTGCACTTTTACTTTGGAACTGCGGGTTAGATTTCCGATAGATCCCCTTGCACTTTTACTTTGGGACTACGGGTTCGATTCCCGGTAGATCCCCCTGCACTTTTACTTTGGGACTGCGGGTTAGATTCCCGATAGATCCCCCTGCACTTTTACTTTGGGACTGCGGGTTAGATTTCTGATAGATCCTCCTGCACATTTATAGTTGGACTACGGGACAGTATCCCGGGAGATTCTTCGGATTTACACATATGATGGACTATGGGATGGTATCCCGGGAGATCCACTAAACAGTTGAGAAAAGGACTACAGGACGGTATCCTGGGAGATCCTCATTGTTATCATTGGTATTGAGTTGTACATATTCTGTGTTTATTCTGTTCTTTGTGTAGTTGTTATTGCCTTGTTTAACCTGTTTATTCTCACCTTTGTACTCCTTATTACTATCAGTTTTCATATTGTTAATTCATATTATGTTGTTTGACCTCAGTAGGGCCCTGACCTTCCTCGTCACTACCCAACCGAGGTTAGGCTTGGCACTTACTGAGTACCGTTGTGGTGTACTCATGCCCCTTATGCGCATGTTTTTCATGTGCAGATCCAGGTACCTCCACTACTATCCTCGAGGCGGAGAGATCTAGCGGAGACTTCGAGGTATATCTGTCACGTCTGCAGACCAGAAGTCTCTATTCTGCTCCAGCTTTAGTAGTTAATCTACCCTTTTCTTTCAGTTGTTTAGACATTCTGGAGTTAGAGCAGTATATTACATTTCTATTAGCCTGTGGTTCCCTTGAGTTTCCGGGTTTTGGGATGAAATTGTAGACTTCCGCGTTTTATTTTTGAGTTGTATATGCCAAGTGACACTTATATACCGTTTTCTTCTAGTTTTGCTTAATTTAATTAAATGTTTCCGCAAGATATATTAATTTTCCGCATTGTTAGGTTTACCTAGTTTTAGGAACTAGGTGTCATCACGACATGTTCATGGAGGGTGAACTGGGGTCGTGACAATTTTCCATGTTAAGTACTTGTGTTCTTTGCTTTCTACATTTATTATTCCGCAACACCAGTAGAAGGAACACATAGAAGAACCACGTTCTTCCATAATCAGTTTAAGCGAAAAATTGGACACTACGACACTTTCTTGTGTGGTATTGAAGCGTAAAAAATCAAAATACATATTTCAATATTTCATAAAGAAAGTCGTGCATATTCTTCCACTAGCTGATTTTCTAAATGCTTGTTCTTATTTACTTTACACAATCAAGAATTATACAACTTTGGTAGCCTGTTCAAAGTTTCAAACTGCCGCAAGATGGGCATAAGAGACTACAAGTAATCCTGAAAATGAACACTCCAATAATTATATTGCCTATTCTGGTTTTGTTTGAAAAAATTGAACTTGACTATTTCAAAATGATTTAAAAAATTCCTTTAGAAAAATAATTGTCTTCAAGTTGTTACATGTGTAGTTATAACAAAATAAAATTCGTAAATGCTTGTGTGGATGTGTGTGTATTGCTTGTTTTATATTGATCACCACTCCACTAGTGTGATTTTTCTAGTTATTATTGTACGTATACGACTGGGATGTTTTTCTGCATATTTATTACTATTTATTAGCGCCACACATAGAGAAAAGGGTGATATTCAATTTAGAAAGGCTTTAGAAATTAATTAACCTCCCAAAGACATATAAGGAACCAAACTATAGAGAAAGGGTACGATATTCAACATGATTTGCATTTTTCTGAACTATTAATTATTTCGCATTTAAGAGTTTGTCTAAACTCTAACCCCACAGTCCAGTGTCACAATTTGATAGCAGATTCGGTAGATGCGTTACAGATATGATAACATAATAATCTAAGTCTCAAATGTTCGAGTAAATAAATTCAACAAATAAAAAAAAAAAAAAAAAAAAAAGTTGTCACTATCTTATAAAGAGCTCAACGATGAGTTTAAATTTCTCAACAACCTAATGTTTTTTTTCGTTAGGTGATTTCGTTTTATAAGTCTTGATGGGTAGATATACTTGATATGCAGGGGCGGATCTACGGTGTAAGATATGGGTTCTCGGGAACCCAGTAACTTTTGTGTATACTCTGTATTTTTGTTAAAAAAATTATTAAATATCTATAGATATGTATTTGTGAACCCAGTTATTATTGTATATTAATTTGGAATTGCGACAGAAACCCATAAACTTAAAATCCTGAATCCGCCTCTGTTAATATGTGTATTATTAATGAAAGGTAGTAAATATCCGATAAAAAAGTTGGGATGAGCAAAAACTAGTCTTGTCATCACCATTATCCAAAAAAGGTCAAAGATAAAAAAAATTATTTCAGAATTTAAATTTATATGAAATGGTCACACACTATAACATAGTATCGGAGCAGGTAGAGATCTTGAATTTGAGTCTCACCGCCGCCCATCATCAAAAGAGAATTTTTGCATGCTTAGCCCATAAAAAGAATTAGGCACGCGAGTGCATAACATGTTAAAGACGGTTGGTTTTTTAAAAGATGGGGCACAAAAAGATTTAAAGTATTGATTGAAAAAGTCTCTCAATAATTTTATTAAGCATAACAAAGCTTTAATAGCCAATTAGGAACAAAAAATCCACATAATTGAAAATTCAAAAAATCTAAAATATCTCAAATAACTTAAAACAATCTAATTGAAATTTAAAATTGAAATTCATCCTAAAAGGAAGCAACTTATTATGCTAAAAAAGTTACTGTAGTAATTGAAAGCAACAAAATTTCAATGCACCTCCTTTGCTTCATTTACTGCAATTTAA
This sequence comes from Nicotiana glauca, assembly GCA_026770625.1. Taxonomy (NCBI): domain Eukaryota; kingdom Viridiplantae; phylum Streptophyta; class Magnoliopsida; order Solanales; family Solanaceae; genus Nicotiana; species Nicotiana glauca. The sequence continues at coordinate 24,227 of MU687048.1, forward strand.
AGAGTTGCTCCTCCTCATTTCTTACTTATGTTGTTTGTGCTTGAAGATTGTTTTGAGCATCGCTGAAATTGCATACTTTGTAGCGCAGTTATTTTTCTTCTTTTCTTCTTTTCTTCTTTTTTTTTCGTCTTATAGTTTTGTGCATAAAAAATACCCTTAGGGACCTTGTCTTATCTGAAATCTCTTTTGAAAGTATTTGATTTTGGACAATGATAGAATATTCAAGGATTGATCGTAAGGATTGTTCTTCTATTACAACATTTAATAAATCATAGGTTTTAAGATATAATTTTATTTTCACTGAGCAAATCCGATGATTTTTGCCAGTTAAAGTTTATGGGACATTCAAAGATAGATTACCGCTTGCCATGTTTAATTTGAAAATAGGTTTAAAAATTGATATTGATTAAAAATGTTTTGAAAATGGTTCTTTGGAAGAACTTACAGATCCCGTAAGACCAATGAAACTCTTGATACCACTGTTGGTTTTTTAAAAGATAGGACATGAAAAAAATTTAAAGTATTGATTAAAAAGGTCTACCAATAATTTTATTAACCATAACAAGGCTTTAAATAACCAATTAAAAATAAAAAAATTCACATAATTTAAAATTCAAAAAATCTAATATATCTCAACTAACTTACACAAACTGAAATTCATCCTAAGCAACTTATTATGCTAAATAAGTTACTGTAGTAACTGAAAGCAGCACCAAGTAAATAAAATTTGCCCTATTTAACAACTTAAGTTTTCAAATAAAGCGATCACGCACACTTCAACAACACCTAACCATAAAAGGACAACAAAAGCCCTACATATATTTGATGCCCTAAAATTAGGCTTGATGGACCTTTTCTTTAAACTACTATTTATATTTTTACCCCATTAACGTTTTTATTTTTAAAAAAATAACCTCGCGTCAAAATTTTTTTACACCTGCCAAAATTTTTATGCACGATGCTTAAATTTTTTTGGTGATCCATCATGATTTGTGGCAATATCCATGATCACCATAATTATTGCGTGTTTTAAATTTTGGGGATGGAGAAAATCATGGCGAGCAAACTTTAAAATTCTGGCAAGAGGCTTTTTTTCCCAAACTTCTATTTTCGGGGTGTTGCGATCAAAAACACTCACGCAAATATATGTGATCGTTAAGTAATAGAACAGTGAGTAGAGTATCAATCCCACAAAAACTTATGATTAACTTTTGACTGATTCAAACTCAAATAACTTATCGATTACAGATATTTCTCACAAAATATATATAAGTGATTAATTTACAATCTAAAGCTATCAAGCAAGGAATTAACTAGAAATCAACCAAAACAATTAAGCAATTTCGATTGACAATCAATAGGAGAGGATATTCCAAGGTCACAGGTTAGCTAACAATCGTGTTGCGTTCTTTGCTTAAAATGACTAATTGAACTATCTGGATTGTTGATTGACAGAGTTGATGTTACTCATAAGAATATGTCGAGTTATTACTCGCCTATTCATGCTAACTTAATACCTATATGTCTATGAACTCAAGATTAACAAGAATGCATTTACAATTCTTGTATTTTAACCAAGCAAGGCAATTAGGTATATGTCCATCCTAATTGCAAATCTGTTCCCCGATGTCCGGGTTCAAGAACCTGCTCTATTTAATTCTTTATTATGCAATCTAGAATTTTCACTTTCGAGTTCAACTCTAGATTCTTAGATAGTATTTGAGTGTTAACTACTCAGCAAAATAATTAAGAACAAAATAAAATAAATAACCCAATAAGATAAAATTAACTTCGTCAAATTAAACTTCAAACATCATCATTCATGTATCACCTATGACCCTAGAACAATAGGGCTCTTAGTCACTCATGTTCGTACAATTATCAATAATAAGGTTTTCAAATATAAAATCAATAAGTACTAGAAAAGGGATGGAAGAATTGATCAAATCCGTGCTTCCAAGTGTTGCGTACTTTTGTTCTCCTCTAAAAGTCATGTCCCCTCCCCCCCCCCCCCCCCCCCC